>BOPP01000128.1:3208637-3224294 GCA_017312745.1 Gryllus bimaculatus
CACGCCCTGCCTTGTCCCGCCTCGCTCCGCCCCGCACTCTTTAATTTTCTGCTGTCGCAGTGCGAATACTAAAATTCTCTGCAAGTTAACGGACACTTTGTGGCGACGGAGCCAGGGCCGGCTGTCTCTTTGAAGTCGTCGTAGAGATTTCTGTTTGTTGTCGAAATGCTTGAGAGGAAACGCGACGCCTGTCTTCAGAGACAAGTGAGACTGCGGCGAGTGTTCATTCCAATTAGCATTTGCGAGACTTTGCAACGCCATTTACCCCCCCCCCAAAAAAAAACCAATCATTGGGCCGAATCTAGAAAATAATAGTCTGTAATGATTTACGCTTTTAAGGTTTTGCGAAATAAATTAAGACAAATTATTTTACAAAATTGTCTTTTTCCGATCCGTTCGCCGAGATCACTGAGGCAGTAGTGCGAGGCAGTAATGTAGCGATCTCAGACCAAAGGATCGCGGGTTCGAGTCCCACCTCGTGCATGGTTGTATTGTGTTCGTCCTTTCAGCCCCTATCATAACATCGTGTCATCCTCACAGTTACCATACCGTTACAAGCAATAGTGGTCTTCAATGACCTAAAAGTTGATGCGACCTTAAATAACAAAAAAAATGTATTTTAACTTGCAAAGTGTGGTAAATAAAGCAATGGGAAGTAATTTTATTTTATAGTTTGTTAATCATCCTATGAGTTTTGGGAGAAGGCAATGTTAGTATATCCATAAATTAATCTCTCGCACTTTCATATTCCTCCGGTTTAATTTACATCAAAATGAATGACCGATGATCGTACAAAAATACTTTAAACTGATAAATATCAATGCATTTCTACTGAACTTAACTTAACGACTACTCATCACGAGTTTTTTTATTTATATCACGAACTAGGAGAATTTATTCAATGATTGACGTACTTTCACTTACGCAATAGGTCGTGAGTATTCAAGAAATACATTTTAAAATATGCGATGCAAGCAAGATAAAAGTTATTCACATAAAAATAACTTTTTTGTTAAAATGAGAACAAACACATCGTGTACTAACTTTGGCTAGAATGAATTACGTTCACAACGAATTGGCAACTATTAAGTATTATTTAGCTGATACTTTTAGAATCTTGTATATTGTTGCAGTTTATTTTCCTTCTGATCACAATGTTTACTTATTGAAATGGATGATAACTCAAGTATATTTTCTTGAATTTCTTCGAGCTTTGAGTCATTTCATTTTTGATGATGGTTCTGGTGAATGGAAAGAGATCCAATTACAAACCATACACCACATTTAGCAGGCGAAGAAAAATACTTTGTTGTCAGTATTCCAAATCTGAGTAGACATGAATGAATGGTTATTGACGTAGGAAAAAACAAGCAAAGCCGTTTGGATGTTATCTACAGAACAATCCACAGTACCCGTCAGAACGCCCAATACATATGTATAATATTTTATAGTCACTGGGGATTCTGCAACCGACGCCGTCGCCGTCGTAACACAGCGCCGCTCGCGAGAATATCAAAGGATCTGCGAGCGCCCATATCAGCCCCGCCCCCCCGTTCGGCCTCGCCGATTTCTCTCCGCGCCCTCTCTTCTCGGCGTGCGCTCCTTCCTCCCACTGCCGCCACGCGGCGCGCTGCGCTGCGCTACTTTGGTGGCGGAAGTGATTGGGGCGGTGGCCGTGGCGGCAGGAGGTTGGGGGAAGTACGGGGGCGGAGGTGTTAGGGGGCACAGTGGGACATCTGGGTGGTGGAGATGACGGCAGGAGGAGATGGTAATAGTGGAGGAAGATGTGGGGGGAAATGGATGTGGAGATGAGAGTAACTACGAGTATAATGGCGAAATTGGTGGCACAGCGCGCTACATTTTGACAGAACTTTTTACATCTGGGCTTGCTGAAGTGAACTTGTAGACGACAAAGAAGAGAAAGATTTTATACAGAGTGAAGTAAAATTTGTAAACTACCGTACCGTACTTCACTCTGTCGCAGTGAGATACATGAAGTTGCAGAGATTAAAAGATAGAAAATCGCGCAAACCACTCATCGTGAAATCGAGCCTCTGTGTAATATATTGTTAATAGTTTACGCAAAATGGAAGAATGATTGTCGCATGGCTATGTTATAGATAAAAGTTTCAATCTTCATGCTATTAAGGTAAAGTACTGAATGTTATAAATATCTTCAGCTTAAATATTGAACTCTGATTTCTACTTCCAAGATAAGTGAACTGACAAAGACGCTGTCTCGTAACCCAAAAACGAACACGAACGTACATTCAATAATTATATTATCGTACGTTTCTGATACATCATCTTCATTTTACTGCTGTGTGCTATTGATGTATGACATAAGTCTATTTAAATTTATCATCTCCTTTTCACACATTTTATAACCCTGAATTATATTCATAGCAATTCAATTCATTCAAACTCATATTACACTAAATGTTTCTCATGAAGTTACGAATTGTGTAGACGGATTCAATTTGCTTGTAAGGCTGAGGGGTGACATTCCACCTTCATGTTATTTAAGCAAGAGCAGCAGTAAGGCACATACAGACCAAGGTTAGCAGGAAGTTTAACGCGTTCCGGGTTTTGAATCGCCTCGGACATCCACCTTCTCCACGTGCGCAAATAAGGGTGTACCCACAGTTGCCTGTCACTAGACCCGCTGCCTAGAGGCGGCGTTGGGGCTGTCGCCGACGGGTGCGGTGGCGGTGGGGAAGGGGGGAAGGGGCTCCTTTTAAAAGCGGGCGGCGCCTCCGAGCAATCAGAAGCGGCCGCGGGCGGGGCGCTATCTGCGGTAGGCGCCTCCGCCTCCGCCTCTGCCGCTTGAGCGGAAAATTAAAAGGGCTGGGAGGCGGAGGCGGTTGCGGTGGAGAAGGCGGGGCCGGGAAGAGACGGTGGTGGCGACGATTGGTAACCGTGGCGGGATTGCGACGGAGGTGGCAGTGGTTGTGGCACAGGTGGCTGTGGTTGTGGAGGCTGTGGTTGTAGCACGGGTGGCTGTGGAGGAGGTGACGATGTTTCTGACAGATGTGGCGGTGTTTGTGGTGGAGGTGGCGGTGGATGTGCTCTCGCTCTCTCGCTTCTCTCTCTCGCGCGCGCTCTCTCTAGCTCTCTCTCGTTCTTGCGCTCTCTCTAGCTCTCGCGCTCTCTCTAGCTCTCGCGCTCTCGCGCGCTCTCTCTCACACACACACACACACATACATATACACATACCGTTGCGTGTTTAATCGGCCGGCGCTCCCATGGTGACGCGGAGATCCTCATGTGGGGACGGACAGCACAGGAATTAACTGATGGATATGTAGTTCTGCTTCGCCGATGTATGATCTGTACATTGCTTTAGCCAGTGTCTCCTAGAGGATAGAGGTGTTATCGAAGCAACTGCATGCAAAGATGCGAATTGGGAGAATACATCTACCAACATTTTAATTGTAAAATGCAAGCATTTTGTATTTATTAATTACATCTATGTATTTAAAACATGCATTATTTTCCCTTAGAAAGGAGTTAGCTTTAATAAGATTTCGTGTTTTTTCTCTTCAGAAATGGTAGACCCTATTCATTTAATCGCTTTCTTTATTAACTGATTTTATAGCATTAATACTGAATTTTATTAATATATTAAAATTTAAACAATGAAGGATTATCTGCTGTCAAATGTTCGTTAGGTCGTTTGGTTGCAGGTTCGATAAATCGAAAGCAATGGACATTTTTCGTCTAGTGCGCACAAGCATGCGAGGCGAGGTTACAGATAACCAATCGAAAATGGCGTGTTTAGGTTCGAAGATTGAGGTTTTTAAATGAAACATTTGAGGTGTAAAATCCATAAAATCGTGCCCAAGGCTGATTTTCCGTGTCTGTATCATATCAACTTTCTAAAATACATTTATTATTAAATCAACATGTATTGCAGTGGGGCTCGTATTACACAAATTTTACGAATTAAAATGGTTGGACGTACTTCGTCTGGGGATCGAACTCGGGTCGCCTGGTTTACATCTTTTTGAATTAACCACTAAGATACGGAAATTACTAATGTTGATTCTGAAGAGTGTTACAGGTCTGATGTTTTGCAGGTTATTGGATACTTCGTAGTCACTTTGCCGGCATGGAATTTCGTTGCTGTCATCCAATCGGGTATCGTACACGGGTGTTCTTAAACGTTTTCTCGGGGTGATTGCCAACCTGTAGTGTATAAGTATTAAAATTACAAGTTTAAAAGTACCAAGTATTTATGTCGTGATAATGAAGGATGAGGATTTGGGTTAAAGTATTTCTTTTTATTTCGGAAAGGAAAGCAAATATGAATATCTAGCCGTTGGAATGTTATTTCAAATACTTTAAATAGAAAATAATGTTCATGAAGTCTCAAATGACGTAAACTCGCTATAAAAAAACTCCTTATAGTGAGAATCATCTTCTTTGCCAATTAAGAGTGAATATAGTAAATGTATTGGTGTTATTTCAAATAGCAATGAAATTAGTATATAATGAACAGTTTTAAATGCAATGCCCACGTCAAAGTAAACTTTGAAAATAAAAAAAATGTGACTGCGAAAACTTTATATTAATAGTTATAAATCATGTAAGGGTTTTCTTAATCTACAATACACATGCTACCTCCTATGCCATCATACTGTAATCCTAGGAAGACGCTCTGTACGTACTCCTTGTCGTCGGGTCTATTAGAAGTTCCAGGACGTCTGTAATAAAATAGTTCTATCATTTCAGGCAGCCGTTTTCTCCGCCACCAGATCAAACTCAAACGCCCTCCGAGTCGTCTTGTTTCCAATATCTATAACGGCAGGCACGTGATGAATTCTCAAGCAGCCCCCTCGCCGCAATACGTCTCTTTCGTGTCCGTAATATCATTTGGCGAGGCCTGGCCCACTCCGAGGCCACCTCCAGCTCCTTCCACTTAATCTCCGGGCTCCGCGTCCCGCCTAGCCCGGCCCCGTCCCACTTGACATGCGCGCGGGGGCGGGTCGGATTTCTGTTATTCGAAAGAGGCCGCTCGCGAGATAATCTAAATTTCGCTTCCCCTCCCCCCGCCACCGGAGCAGGATCTTCCGCGGCGTCGCCGGGAGGCGTTTGGTGGCCACGTCACGTCCGGGGCGGGCCGGCCGCAGGCGAAGGCCGCAAGCAGGTGGCGGGGTGAGGGCCGGGCGCAGGCGAACGTCGAGATGGGGCTCGGCGAGAGGTGGAGCGGAGCAAGGGCGCTGGCGGCGGGGTTAGGGAGGAGGTAGGTGGCGGAGGCGAGGGCGGGGGAGGGGTGAGCCGGCCGCAGGCGAACGGCGTGACGGGGGTGGGCGGGGTGTAGGCGGGCAAGGGCGATGGCGGCCGGGGTTGGGGAGGAGGGCCGGGTCGGGGTTGAGAACGGGCGGGGCGGGGGTGAGTGGGGCAAGGGAGAGAGGGCCGGTGTTGGGGAGGATGGTAGTGGCGGGGCGAGGGCAGGGGAGGGGAGGCGTCGGTGCGGGGCGGAGTGGGTGAGCCGGCCGCAGGCGAACGGCGTGACGGGGGCGGGGGGGAGCGAGGGCAGGGCGAGGGCGGCGGGATTGGGGGAGGAGGGCGGGGTTTGGGTTGAGACGGGGGAGGGGCGGGGTGGCCAGGACGGGGCAAGGCGGGTGGGCGGGGACGGGTCGTCGCAGGCGAACCGTCGGGCTGGTTGCGCGAGCGGGCGGTGCGGCGGGGAGGGGATGGGAGGGGCGGTTTCTGGGCCGGAGGCCGTGGAGCGAGCGGTGCATGCAAAGACGGCCAAGACGGATGGTGGTGTGAGCGATCAGGTAGGCGGCGAGGGACGGAGGGAATGGCCAAGAAGGTCGGCGTATCTGCCACTGATAAGATAGAGAGTAGAGGGAAAGATTCAAGACCCTAGGTTGTTCGAAAATAAAATACGTGGAATTGGCAAGAACATTAATGTCACGGAAAAGAGAATGAAAATAAAATAACATGGAATTTAAAGACAAATGGTGAAGATCAAAATGTTAGATGTGGGCTTTGAAATTGCTACTCCAAGTTAACTTTCGAGAACTGTCCTATTTATTATATATTTGTAACATATCAATTCTTGGAATATCATTCCGTTATTAAGGCTTGTTTCGAACATAAAGCTCCAACTACAGTAAAGTGCTAAGTACCCCTGTTCCATACTCCCTTTCTATGTATTACTGCGAAGAAAATGGACAACTAATTTCGCGGATTGTCCTTTAATTGTTGGCATATTAATATCTATGAATTCCCAGATAGTCTTCGTGCTAAGACACATTTAGAGGATTTGTTGAACTGAAAACATTTACTACACAGTTGTAAGAAATATCAATTTGAGAATAAGAACTTCTTTCCAGAGTGTCAACTAAGTGTGCGTCATGAAAAAATGAGAACTATTTCGCCAAAATTCGACATATGTGGTAGAATAGTGCATGCATGAGTAACTGTGTCAAAGGGGAGGGAAGATAGGGCAAGGAAGAGGAAGGTAAGATCATACGCCGTCCGTGACCCTAATGTTAAGGTTCTGCTTTATCAGTAGCCTGATCTTGATCGGAGTAACCAGCAAAAAACTACACATCAGAGCAGGAAGTCGCTAGATTTTTTTCTTCTGACAGGGGTTCAATTCACCTTAGCTGTATAGGTGGCCGGCAAAGGAGGCTCAGAGCATAAACTGATGCCACTGCAATGTCTGACCGGACGTTCTGGGGGTTTGTCTCGTTGTGGCCAAGATTGACGACAGTAGATTGTCAGCTAGATATAATTCAGTCCTAGCGTGGAGAATTATTCTAGCCGGCTTCTCTGATAGGTAGTTTTCCTTTGTTTCTTCGATAAACATCAGGCGAATGCTGGAGCAGTTCCCTAACAAACGAGCCACGGATCGCGCGCGATCTTTCCTTCCTCTTCTTTGCCCTAACCTCACCTCGCGTAACCGCTGCCGCGTTCGCTTCAAACGCCGTCCACACCACTCCGTGGCCTCTGAGGACCAAGAAGCTTTCGTTTTCCGAAACAGTCTTGGTCTGTCTACTGGCGACCAATTACGAAGTCCCAAAACGCCAGGCGAATGGTGGAGCACTACCCTTACAAACGAGCCACAGATCGCGCGCGATATTTCCTTTCTCTTCTTTGTCATTTCTCTACCTGTTAATTATACACACTTTCACTCACAGGCACTACCGTACCACACATTTCTGAAGATCAGTCATGAGCTTAGTGCCTGGTCCGGGAGATACCTAGATGGGGAAAATCTCTGCAAGCCGACGCAAGTAGACGCCGAATCTCATCATCCAGCGATCAAAAACATGCACTACACTTACAGGAATAAGGAACGTTGCCGTTCACGCACCCGAAATCATTCATTAATAAATCACTCCACACATGTTGTGAGGCCTGTTGGGAATCTAGGGTTTGACCCGTCTTAGACCCTGCACCTCTGTGGGAAATGCAGTACTGGGGAGTGATATACTGATAGATGCATAAGCGTACCTATAGGGAGATGTGACGTGTTGGTTGGCGGCTGATTTTACGTTTCAACAGATGAACCGCGGATATAATGCACTACATTCTTGATACCGAAGTAGTTGATGCGCCAGTAAACACTAGCTCATTCACGCCGTCAGTGGCCGCCTGATAGCCACCATGCGCAGACGTTGATAGAAAGCACGATCAAAATTATGGGACTGATCGTAGCAATCTGAACTATACATTACCAAATAAAAATATTAAGTAGTAAGTACGTATAGTTCTTGTAGCTTTAGGACACAGACAATGTGGAATATTGACCATACCTAAAGCTTTGATATGTGTGATGGCAAAGAGTTACGATAAATATGTTGATTGCACTTATAAACTTACAAGTATTTGCTGAAGTTTTTCCAAAGTTATATTTACTGTTCAGTGGATTAAGAACTAGGTTTATTTAGAGAGGAACATCTGTATAAAAAGTGTGCGTGGTTCAAGATCGAGTTAAAATATGATTGTATAGTTTCCGTCAGTCTTATTATGTATTCCCGTATTAATTAGGGTTCATCAGTTTGTGTGTGTGTGTGTGTGTGGGGGGGGGTGTAACTAAAGTAACTTCAGCCCTACTGATCCAAACTGAACGTGTAGATTTCAGCTCTGAAATGTTATGCAAATGTTAAATTCATATAACTGTTAATATAGGAGTCAGTAAATTACAACGAATAATTATAATTAGACTTGTCGAAGACGTAGTCGATATTTTTTCCAATAATTTTGAATTATTGTAAAGTAGATACTTAAATGAATTTTCATGCAATGTGGTTTACAGACTGTTTTTCGCGAGTATCTTTATAGCAGTTATTAGCTTCCAACCGTTTTGATTGTAACACAATTTCCCATAATTCGATGACATACTGTGAAAATGGGATTATTCAATTAAAATTACTTGCCGAGAAACTCGTATACTCACCCGTAGAATCATTGCCCTGTTTGTTAACTTTCCTTATACCATTATTTTGAATTTTAATAATTCCTGCATTACTCGTACAATAAATTTTAAAGGGCGTAAGCTATGTGTATAATCTTCAAAACCTGTGATAGGGTGCAAATTTGGATAAATATTTTAAAAAATCCCTAATAGAGATGGTGGATAATGATGAATGGATTAATTTAACTATTATTATTTTACAAAAACTAAGGAAACTAAAATAAGAGGTAAAGGAAATGGAAAGCGGTGTAGATTATCTATGTCAAACTTAGTTTCTTTACACTAAACTTCATCTGAAATGGCCGTATTTGAATCGTGTATGATCGAATATAAAAATTCACGCGAGATCCCTGTGTTTTCGCAAAGCAGTGAAAGCGATTTAATGAGAGGTGGATTTTAAATAATGACCAGGGGAGAAAGCATTTTCTGCCATTAGATGAGGGGGGAAGCAAAAAATTTGATTGCACTTGAAAACCAACCGCTAATTTATTTAGTTCCACAAAAAATTTGACATGGAAAAACAACTAGTGAATCATAACACATACGGGTGAATATGTGTTCAAAGTCGAGAACTGTAGGAATAATAGAATTATTAGTAGTGGAATAAGGATAGTCGGTTGATATTTAAGAAACCGGGCGCCGCGACGCGAGAGAGCGGGCGCCGCGAGGGTCGAGAGAGCGGGCGCCGCGAGGGTCGGGAGAGCGGGCGCCGCGAGGTCGAGAGAGCGGCCCGCGAGGTAGAGAGCGGGCGCGCGAGAGGTCGAGAGAGCGGGCGCCGGCGAGGTCGGAGAGCGGCGCCGCGGGTGAGAGAGCGGGCGCCGCGAGTTCGAGAGAGCGGGCGCCGCGAGGGTCGAGAGAGCGGGCGCCGCGAGGGGTCGAGAGAGCGGGCGCCGCGAGGGTCGAGAGAGCGGGCGCCGCGAGGTCGAGAGAACGGGCGCCGCCCCGCGAGAGAGCGGGCGTCGCGAGGGTCGAGAGAGGGCGGGCGCCGCGAGGGTCGAGAGCGGGCGCCGCCCGCGAGAGAGCGGGCGCCGCGAGGGTCGAGAGAGCGGGCGCCGCGAGGGTCGAGAGAGCGGGCGCCGGTTTGGGACTGTCGGAGAGCGACTCTCCAGACCGGAAGCTTGGTTGCGCCACTGCATTGGAGCGGGCGGCGGTCACGTCCGCGGGCGCGTTGTCTCCAAGGAGTGGGCGGCGCCCATTTGTACAGGGCTTATTGCTCGCTTTATGGCGGGCGGGCGGGCGGGCCGGTCCGCTGCGCGGCGCGGCGGGCCGAGTGGGTTTGGGGCCCGCACGCGATGGCCCGCGCGCGTGCCCCGCATGCCGATCGCCCCCGCCCCCGCCTCGCCCAGCGCCACTCGTAAAATCGGCCTCCGCCTCTTAGGCGGACGTGAAACGTAGCAGCCGGGGATCTACGTGTTGCGCTGCCTCTCCAGGCGCCGCCTGCGGGAATGCGTTTGTTTGCGGAGTGCGCCTCATGATTTGGCTCGATACTTGTGTTTTTATTCGTTGGTTGTTTGGTTAATTTTTCCGTCCATAAAGCGGAGAGCTGGTTTCCATGTACGATTACGTGATAAATTGTTCAAGGGGTATTGATTTCTCCATCGTCAGGTTTCCTACCATCCGCTGAGTTTTCCCTATGATGGAAGTTCCTGGTATTTAAATCGTTTTAATTTTATTATTATATTATGATATTATTATGATATTATTATGATATTATTATGATATTATTATGATATTATTATGATATTATTATACGAACGAACGAATTTAGGTTCTTCCTTTAAAACATATACCGTTGAGACTTTATTCGTCACACTTTTGCAACTCTTGCACCTAGCACGTGAGTATTTCCCCTCGTTCGCGCGGGCACTATTTAAAAATGTATTCCAGTTTTATCCGCTCGTAAAAATTATGATCATTTATTATCAAGCTATGGACGAAACATATCTCGTTCGTGTTTAAAGGTCTGCTGATATCATTAGTCATATGAATAATTACACATCCTGGATTCTGGCATTCACGTTATCCTTTCTTTGAACATTACTACAAATGTATACATTTCCTGAAGAAAATTAAGTTTTTAGTTTTAAAATTGCTATAGTTTTGTATTTTTTCTCAATGATGATTTATAGCGCTTGGCATACCACTCAGTTTATCGTTTCATTACTAGAGGTGTATTAAAATAATTCGTCTTGCTTGATTAGAGTTCTGATGGATTGATGACTAGTTTCTGTATGGGAGTCAGATCAGTTCGGCTGTCTTCTTGCGTGAACTGATGAGTAGAAATTATAAGTACGAAAATGCATTAAGTACGTAGTATTTGGAGAGATAAGAAATGGAATATTTCAAGATAACCTCTTGTTGATCTGTTTACTAAATTTGTGAATTCACTCTCGTCGCCTAAGGTGAATTTAAAATCATTGATTCTGAAATTTGGCTCTACTCTAATATTTAACAATTTCTCAATGTGAATAGTTTATCTGAATGTACTTTGCATGTAACTTTGCATTGAAAGAAGTACTCTGAAGCAAAACGCAGTAAAGTGTTGTCTATTTCGAGATACATTTTTTTTTCATCGTGAATGTAAGGAAATTTGTGCTTCTATGAAAATATGTTTAAAAACTTTTGATACTCTCTGATAACAAATCCATAAACGCAACGTAATCCTCTCTGAAAGCGTGACAATAATGCAAAGTGGATTTTGCCCCGTTAATTATGTTAAAAAACGAAAGCAGATGCATCACCGTCCGCCGACGTCTTCAAACCCAATCTGCATTTATTTACCTTTTGGCTACGCTCAAACTTACTACCGAGTACTTGCATTAATTCAGTCTCCAGGCTGCACTTCATTTTGAATCGCGCACATATTCAGCTCTCCGTTAACTGACGAAACTTGTAGTTACCTCCGCGAGAGTCGCTAACTTCCTCGATTTGCACTTGACTAATTGCGTTTTGCTTGTTCCAGATTTTCTCCCGGAGACGACGCCTGCCGGCGCGGAGCGTGACGCGGCGGAGCTCCTTCATAAGGTGAGGGTTCTGCGCTCCGCTTTCTTGCGACTTGTCCCCTCGGGGCCGCGCGTCGACGTCGACGACGTGGTCGACGACGTGGTCGACGACGTGGTCGGCGTCGTGGTCGACGACGTGGTCGGCGTCGTGGTCGGCGTCGTGGTCGGCGTCGTGGTCGGCGTCGTGGTCGGCGTCGTGGTCGGCGTCGTGGTCGGGGTCGCGGTCGGCGTCGCGGTCGGCGTCGCGGTCGGCGTCGCGGTCGGCGTCGCGGTCGGCGTCGCGGTCGTGGTCGTCGCTTGTTTCCTGACGGAGCGCACGCGCGCCCGACAGCTCGCGACGCCGATCTCTTATTCGGTTAACGCGGCTTCTTCCACGATTAGCGCAGTGCTGCTCCGTCTCGTGCAAATCGGCTGTGGAAACGCTTAGTGAATCGCGGTATGTTACTGATCGGGATTTGAATCCCAGTACCGAGAGATGGAATGGGATACTCTGTGTGAATGTAGAGAAGAAAGATCTCGCACATGTATAACGATAAAAAGTTCTTAGTAATTAATAAAAACCCATCTTCGTGTAAGTTAGGAATGCCGAAGTGCAAATTATTTTAACTTAAGAATATTACAATTAGCTGTAAGATAAAACTCCCTCCTCTAGCTACTGAAGCCGCAAGGCAGCAGCCTAATGTACAAATTAAAAGAAATAATGTCCCCTTCTCCACAGGGTTACTGTGGAGGGGACAAAGAGAAAGAGGGGTACTAAGACAGCAGACGTACAATTTGAAAAGCTAACTGACGGAACTGCTACATCAGCGGCGCTGCAAGCATGACAGTCTACTCTCCCTTTCGCACGTAGTAAAATTGAAGTATCGCCACTTTAGTGCACGCATTTTTACAAATCATTCTCTCAAAATTAATTGCTAATAAACTCATAAGCTTTTCCTGTAAATTTTTAGTTTCACGTACGGCAATACACTCATTCTAATGCCACACGCGTATTGATCTTCAATTTTATTTTACTCTACAGTGACAAACACAAACATCGCTACCAAAGTAACGGTCAAAATGACGGTAAATATTCGTAAAGTAGATGACAATGTGAGCAAAAAGATTACGTTTTAATTCATCCCTTTCATCGATGATTTTATCACTAATGGTCGGAAAATATCCGCCATTGGCACAGCGAAATTGCATTCCTCATGCTCAATGCTCTATGATTGCATTGGTTTTGCATTACATCATTTCGTGCATACTTTAGGGAAAGAAAATAGACATTTCTATGTGAGGCTCATTACGACGAGCTTTTGTAGTTGTTTTCAAAATACTAGTATTTGAATAAGATATGCAACGTAAAAAATTTAATTTTTTGTAATTAATTACCATTTCATTACTTTTGTTAGTAAATAGTAGTTTCCAATGCGTCATTTTAATATTTTTTAACGAAATTGATTCATGAAGACATTAAGTTAGAAACTATTGAAATTGCATCCTAAAATGAATAAATACTTCCCGGTAGTATTTCCTATATCTTCACATCTTGCACATCGAAGAGCAAAAATGAACATTTGCCACAATCAATGCTTCTAATGCAACCAATTTGCCTCAATATTGGAGATCAAACGTTTTCGAATTAATCTTCATGTAGAGAAGTACCGAAAGCTTTTTTCAGCCACAGGTTTCATTCATCGAGAGATGAGAGTGCCCATTTGCAATTATTAGTAACTATTCTATTACAAATTAAGCTCAAGGCAATTAAATCTCTCTAGATTTTACCAATAGAATGTATGAATATAAAATATGGTAAGATGCTGTGTAAATTTATTTTAAAATTTTGTCGACTTTAATGAAAAACAATTAATTGTTAAATTTATACTCCTATTCACATCGAGACGCAGTTTTACACTGTTCATCATGTACGAGTTTACGAGTAAAGTGCCTGTATAAACTGAAAATGTTTCTCATTGATTTAGGCCAGTTCCAATTAATTAAATATTTAACACGTTTGCTGATAAATTAATAAGTATCAAATTCGTGGATAAAATTAATATTTCCATCGTAAAACAAATACAGAACTTTGTCAAAGAAAAACTGTTTTTAAAAGTCAGAACTTCTTCCTAAGAAACTCGTTTATTTGTATAACCAAACACGTAAAGAAAGCGAACACATACATCAACTCACACGCATGTGGGATGGCGTGTGTACAGTGACGTAGCATAAAATCCACAATAAATTTTAAAAATTCCATGACATAATTTGGAAGGTTTTATGTTGGCATAGGTACTGGTCACCGCTTAACTCGTGCTCGTTTACACCAATCTTTGCAGGATGACGCGAATCAAACATGTTTAAGAATATTTAACATTGGTGAGAGAGGATACATTTGAACACGGTATATTAGTACATAGCACTTGTATGCAGGGTATTTTAGGCGTTGCTGGTAATTTTTGTTAGCTGGGTTCTTCTAGGATCATGAAGCATCCACACTTTCAATCTCTGCAATTTATGATGGCTCCAAGTACACAACAGAAAATGCAATCTTCACCCTTATAAGAAGAGGTAGATAATTAAAATACTTAACTGAAAAGAAAGTGCTGGAAGGTATTTTTCCACTTTTTAATGCATTTCCAGGGATAGCGCATTGCCACTTGTTTTCTCCATCTTCCCTCGCCCCGTTTCATCGAATCGCCGATGAGCTCGCTTCCCGGTTACTCGGCCGTCTCGCGTGAAATTTTCAAAGCAGCCGGCGGCCCCTGTATGCTATGCCCTTCATTGCATCCTCCCCCAGACTTAGCGCTTTAAAATTCATTCTAATGCCCCGGCGGAGCTTCCGAAGGGGGCGATCCAATTCGAGGGGGTTCCCCGAAGGAGCGCTCTTTGCAGGCGTACCACCACAGCCGACGTGCCTTCCGCTGCCTGCGCTCGCCCGCTTCGCGGAGGCACGTGACGCCATTTCTGTCGCGTGAGCCCCCCCAACGCCGTAAACAAGAGGGGAAATGTTTCACCCTGCTCTGATAATATGCGAGCTATCTCGAGTTTTTGCATTGAAACTAGAGGGAACTTTTCGATATGCATCGCGCGTTTCGGTCTTTTGTGAATTGCGATTATGCGAGAGGATGTTGTTGTGGAGAAAAGAAGCTGAAGTGAAGTACTCTCAAAAGCATCCTACTTGCACATACGATGGGATTCTAAACGGCATGTTGCAGAAAAAAGTTTTAATAAAACTGTTAAAAAATTAAACTAAAGCTTTCGAGACCATTGTTAAGTGTGTACATCAAAATATGCAATTTTCCAATCTCATGAAATGAACATTCTATCAGACCGACTTGTGGTCGTACTCGGCGCCGAACCTCAAGCTCCAGCAGGTGAGGAACACTATCATCTTCCGTCTAATAACATTGACTACGCGTAAGTGGCAAATGACCATAGCGGTTGACGCTCCTGTAAATACAAAACAATTAATCAATAATCAAATTAAAGCATACGTAGTGGCTCTCTAGCAAGGTATTGCAATGCCGCTGGAACAAGTGCAGTCTGAGGGGCTCAGAGGGATAGACGAAATGTTGCTGTTACATAATGTATACTTTTTATCATCTGAAGCGTTCTGGTATCCTTGTTGCGTTAGATTGACACAATGAGATGTTTCGTTTGCTTGCTACTTAGCACCGTCTATGGTCCCTATAAAAATTACGTGCACTTCCTGGTGATATACAGCGGACTATAATTTTGAACTTGGATTTTTGAATGAACACATGAGTAAATGCTTTCCATTGCAGCCATCTATAGTTTGTTAATTACGAAGAAAAATACAGCCAATTTGATCAATATATACAGAATTTTTATTTCTGCTCTCTTCGAGTTAAGAACAAAATAAGATAACAAAACTCTAAATATTTCGTGTTATTTATTGTATATATTGTATATATTCATCAGAAGTGTAACTAGATTTGAACTCTTGGAATCAAAAGGTTTTTGAATATTACCTAATACTCACATACAGGTATTCAATAGCTTAGGGCTTGTCCCAGCTGGTGGGAAATTCCTGGTTGACGAAACCACGTTAGCCGATGGTATGTCGGTACCGGATCTCGCTATCCACTGGGAAATATCACCGCCATCTTTCTCAATAAAACATACACCACTTACGGAACTAATGACCTTAGTAGTTGACACGCCCGGAATCACTTATGAATCAATCAACCTGCGATATCCTTCTCCTTCCTACTC
>BOPP01000128.1:3226283-3246199 GCA_017312745.1 Gryllus bimaculatus
TTCTTCACCGCCCACTCCGCACCGTCCCGCGCCTCGCGCCAGCGTCTCGGCCGCCCTGCAAACCCTGCGAGAGCGCGAGAGAGTGTGCCCAGCCCGCATCCTCACATCGCCCTCACACCTCACATACTCACTCCTTCGTCTACGCCCCGCCCCCTGCCTGCCACCACCGTGTCCCGCCGTTCTACCCCAACCCCGCCTCCGCCAATCACGCGTTCACCCCTGCCCCACCGCCGCCCCCGCCATCCGCCTCCCGAGCCACTTCTCAAGCCCGTGTCACCTCCGCCGCTCTGCTCCCACCGTCGCCCGCCGCCGCCCCAGCCGTCACCCCATCCCACGTCCCCCGACTTCCCGCGCCGCTCCTTCCACCGTCGCTTTGCCCCGCCGCCTTCCGGCCGCCCCCCGCGCCCGTCGGCCGTCGCATAATTCGGCGTCGCCACCGCGATCCGGTGGAGCGCCTAAGGAGGTCGCAGTGCGTGCGGCGTGCGTGCGTTGGCGGAGCCTGTCGCCTAATCTGCAATTTTGCGAGGTCCTCAGGCAAAGGCTGAGGTGTTCTGCGGCGCTCACCCGCACCTTCTCGCGAACCGCCACCTACGCCTCAGCGCCTACGCCAGTCTTCGCGGGGGGGGGGCGTGTGTGGTGACGGTGTGTGGTGGTGGGCAGCGAAGCCTCGGCGCTTAGGCCTATACGTAGCCTGCCGAAGCCATCAAAGCGTTTGCTGATTGCGAAGAATAGTTGTGAATTTGGTTAAATGAGTTAGGCTGGGTGCAAAAATAGTTATTTATGCATTAACGACGTTATAAGAGTTCTAATAATTGAGCTGAGATCATCCTAGATCATAAGAACTAGTTAACGCGCGTGGTACATACATGATTTTTTTTACCTTATTTTAATCATTAAGATTTACTTATTAACTAGATATTAACTTTACTTGGTTTGTCTTCATATGTACGTCTCGTGATTCCCTTCCATAAATCCCTCTTACAAGATCCCCCCCCCCGACCCATTAGTGAACATGTAGCTTCTTCATTCACTTGTTTTCACATTTTCCTCGTAACTACAATCCTCTCGATCCAGATAAGTTATGCAATTTATATCTAGTTCTGAACCAAGGGCAGTAACAACCGTAACGTAACAGAAAAATGAACACATTTATTTCACGGTTTGTTGTTTGATGATTCCGGGCGCGTAAACTAACTGGATGATTCGTCCCATAAGTGTAGGGTATGTTTTTGCTCTGTAGGTGCCTGTTGTCTTCCGCCGCAGTAAGTCGAAATCTGGCGCCGACCTACAGTCGGCTAGAGGGGGTTTCCCCACCCAGGTATCTCTCACTATCGAAGCGCCTCCCCAGCTGTAAGCTCCTGACAGGTCTCCCGACATATATGGTAGTGTAGTGCGTGTTAGTGTAAGGGTGAGGATAGGACTGTCTGTGATAGACCGTCTGTGTGGGTGACGCTCACTGTCCGTCTGTGTGGGTGACGCTCACTGTCCGTCTGTGTGGGTGACGCTCACTCTCCTTCTGTGTGGGTGACGCTCACTCTCCGTCTGTCTGAGTGACAACTGGCGAAGGTCCGGGGTATGTTAGTGTTGCTGGCCAATGAGCGAAGATCGGCCGCTTGAGTTCCCTGGAAGCTGGCCCCACAGAGCGGTGCTGCGCCCTGGTTGCGACTGCCTCCAAACGGCGCGCGGTTTTAAACATACGGCGCGCACTCAGCAAATAGCATGAATACAGACAATTGATTTTATTTATGTGCATTAATTGGTAATGTTAGGTGTTAAACCTTTTTTCTTCATTGATAGAATAATACATTTTAACACAAAACCCCTTGGTTCGATTTCCGGTCGAGGTCAATAGAGTTAGCCTTCCTTTAAAAATCGTCTCGGTTTGTAGAGTTGTGTGTCGAAGCAAAGCTCAGGCAGCCGGAGTTCGCCAGTTACGGTGACAGAAATACGTCATAATACCTTCTCCAATACCTTCAAGCATGGGAATTGGCTTCGACTCAGACTTGGGAGACACTGTTTGCCAGTCGACAAAGTCGGGCAGTCCCCGGAAAATGCCAAATACATAACATAAAATATCTGACACGTGCCAATTAATAGATTGTAGTGATGTAGTGCATTATTACCGCAATGTTTTATGTAATATAACATAAATTCTATATTTTTTACGAGCGAATAGTAAGTAATTTTGGCGCAGTTGTGGATATTCGCCAAAACATTTTAAGAATGCATTTTCCAATTATATATAATTAAATTCGTACTTTCAATATTTCTGTAATGGGAAACGTTGGATGCAACCTGTCGACAAAGAACAATTAACTACTCTAATTTTTAGAATTGTTGATTTAACATCCCGCATGTGCCTGTAAAACTGTTGTTTCTGTAAATCCATTGATAAATTTATTAATAGGGGTTCCATTGATAGATTGATTAAAATGTGTCAGTAAATATATTTTTAAAACTATAAATACTATAAATAGAAGCAAGAAAAAAAGGGGGCCAAAAACTGCGTAGGTTTCTTACTTGTGCTTTCGTTTTGAGTTTATTCCCATTTTTTAAAAACATGTGGCTTTGTTTCCTGTAGGTCGCTCTGTAGAGTAGATTGTAGCATAGTTCTATAAACTCTTATTATTGTTTATATACAGAAAGCGCGTACAAACTTTCTTAAACATGTGTAATATGTCTGAAGATAATGTTACGAAGAACGTAAAGTAAAATAGGGATTAATGGGCTGTGATCATTGATTATTTCGTGTTTACGGACGCGTCAACTGCTATTGATTTAGTTCCGTAAGTGTAGTGAATGTTTCTATCAAGAGAGAATGCTTGAGATCCGGTGCTTTCCTACACGGCAGCTTCCAAGGTTTCCTCATCCAGGTATCTCCCAACAACGGGGCGCCGCCCCAGGAGGGACATGCTGTAAGCTTCTGTCCAACACGTGTAGTAGAGTCGCGCAGGTTAATGTATGTGCAAGTAAAGAGTGAAGAGAGAACAAAGAAGAGGAAGAAAATATCGCGGGAGGTTCGTGGCCCATTTGTGAGGATACTGCTTCTGAATTCGCCTAGTGTGGTTCGGAGAAACCATGGAAAACTACCGAACAGAGCAGGTGGACGCTAGAATTCATCTCCAGATAGTAGCTGAATACGACCTAGCTACTCGTATTTACCTAGTTACGACAATCTTGCCACAGTCAGGACTGAAACTCTAAAACTTCCCGGTCAAATCAGTGCAGTGACATCAATTGATTGCCTGAGCCACCTCTACTTGTGATGCTTGATTTAAAGTTAATTTTTATATCCATGAAGTATTTTTAAAGTATAACTAATAAACTTTCGCAACTTAAAATTCATCAAAATAATAAAATTAATTTAAATCAACGCCTTCCACTCAAATTTCTCAGCAAATAATGCCTCACTTTAACGAATAACTACAAGAGTACGCAATATGAAATATTCATAGTAATAATAAAGTCAGTGATGATGAAGTACGAACTGTTATGCTTTTATTCCTTGATAATTGCAGAATAAATACATTTATGTAAAAACTAATCTTATATGCATTCAACTAGAAAATGAGGAAACCTTTTGACATACATAAACAAATGATATTCTAAACTTTCTGTTATGTATCTCAAGGTATTTCAATTTTCAGAAGTTGACAGACTAATGAAATTATATCGCAATCACTTCTAGGCTTCCTTCCAACTAATACATCCCATAGTTCGTTTGTAGTAGCGGCAAACTTCTTTTGATTTATTTTACCCGTCGTCTGAGAATATTTATTTCGGTGGATACCTTATCACGAGTTAAGAGGTAAACCTACACTTCCTTCATCTCTCCTTTTCATTGGATCGACTGTAAAAAAAAAAGTCTGGTTTGTTCTAGGGCTGACTTTTATCGTAATAGCTTGAGTGCATGAGAAGGGTCAAACTATTGTCAACTGGGGGGGGGGTCGACCCTACATAAAACGTTTCATAAGGTTTCGTAACATATACTGAAATGCTCATAGCTTCCTTTCTATGATTACAACAAATGCCTAATCTTAATACCGGAATAGTTTCTCAATAAAACACTTGTGGAAACTCATAGTTTGTGGAAGAAATTTCTCCAGTCCTCCACTGTAATGAAATCTGCTGAATTTTATTGTATGCATACAATTACAATTATAAACAAACTGTAGGCGTAGTCTTTCCAAAGCATATTTATTTTATTTAAAATTATTTATTCACATTAAATTGCTTACCATAATTCACTATTAGTGTCCGAGGAAATCACTTGTGAAATTTGTTTTAACAGCAATAATGTTAAGGTTTTTATACACATCCTATAAATTTCCAAATAGCTTATTATCGGCGGTAAGCCGATTGCCAATGACACATTCCCCATAAAGCCCAGCACAAGTAGACGAACGAGCCGAAAAAAGGGG
Source organism: Gryllus bimaculatus (assembly GCA_017312745.1). Lineage (NCBI taxonomy): Eukaryota > Metazoa > Arthropoda > Insecta > Orthoptera > Gryllidae > Gryllus > Gryllus bimaculatus. The sequence goes on from BOPP01000128.1 coordinate 3,230,705, forward strand.
CTATTAGGCCTGCGAGGCTACTGGAACTGCACCGCCGCATTCTACTCGGCCAACGGGTTATTTAGCGGCATCGCATCCATCTGGGTAATGGGCGATAACAGCGCTCGGGTGGCGGCGCGGGGAAGCTGGGAAGGGGGGGGGAAGAAGAGGAGGGGGAGCGAAAGGGGCGGAACAAAACACGCGCGGGCGGCGAAGAGGAGTCGCTAACGCGCGTCGGCACGGGTTGTCCCCTTCGTCACGCCACGCGGCCTGGCGTGGCGTGCCACAAGGACTCCGTAGCGGCCGCTTTGTTCGCCGGCCACTTCGCGCTCGTAAAGCGTTGCAGTAAATTGCTTCCCGAGGCAACATGCAACACTCGAACTCCATTCAGGGCGTCATGTGGAGTAGGAGGCGCACACCTCAAGCTGGTCCCCATTGACAGATTTTGTTCTGCTTCCACTCAACGCGAAAATTACATGATTGTATTGCCTTGTGGTGAAGTTAATATTTTGTTTGTACATTTTTTATTACTTTTACATTTTGTGTTCATTATTATTTTGTGCTTTCATGTTTATTACGTGATTTTTTTTGCTTGCAGTTTTAGGGATTGTATATTTCTGTAGATTTGGCTTTTAATTTTTTTACATTCATCTGTTTGTAACTGTTTTTATAAAATAGAAACATTTTTGATTTAATTTGTTCTCGTAATTACCAGTTTCAAACTGTTACTGGTACTATTACTATGACACTAGTTTCCTATGTGTACGTTGCACATGTTTTGTGTTCGTTCTTTGGGGTTTTTACTACGAAATCAGTTCATTTCCGTCCTCAATTAATCAGTGGTTGTTTTCAAACAAGTTTTAAACAAATTGAAACCTTGAAAATGGTAAAATATATTTGAATTGTAGGGCATAATCAAAAGTTGAAAAGTAAATGGTACTGTGTGGTACAGTATTTGAACCACAGTACGTATGGAGATATTTTGAAACTGTAATTATTCCAAGGGGTACCGATTTCAGAAACCTTTTTACTGAACAATTATCATTATTATAAAACACAAAAAAAATAATTATGGAAACAATTTGACAATTTTGAATAAATAAATATTTTATGTATATTTATAATACATTTATACAATTTTAATGCGAATGTGAATTCTACGTGAGAGATTTTAGATTCATTCTGCATAAAAGTATTAACAACAGTTATCTTTTCTATGATTATTCTACAGTCTATGATTATTCTCAAGGATTTATTTTTTACTTTTTGCAATGTTAGAAAGTTTGTCTGCACTGGGAAATTAATAAACTTCTTTATTGAACTCCTGACCTAATTTTCTTCAAGATCGTGATCTAAAGTTTGGGGATCTGCCCTCTCTGTCTCTGGCAGCTAAGAATGGTGATTACCAAAACTTGCTTACGGAATCTCGGGATAATCTTCCATGACAGTATCTGTTGGCTAATCCGGCACTATTCTCCGTGAAAAGTGAAAGGAAATGAGGCGTTATTTTTGGAACGTGTGGCTCCTATACAGTGGACCACGATAAAACGTTCAGTATGATAAAATTAGATGAATGTATTTCAGAAAATGTAATTCATTAGTTTGCATTCTTCGAATACGACCTCACACGGACATCTGAGAACTTCATAATTATTAAAATTTCGATATAAAGGGTGTTTTCCGCATTGCATATTTACATGGTAAATGACAAATTTATATTATTTTTAGCTCTTGAGGTGTGCACTTTTTATATATTTATTTCCCCCTTCTGATTTACAATTTAAATCGGACACACTCAATCATCCTCTCTTTGATATTTGTTTATTTTGTATATTTTCCTGTATGTTTTTTATTTTGTGATTTATTCTGTATATTTTTGTCTTTTTGATGAAAGTTCATACATGTCGATTCAGGCATCCAGGTCGATTATCGTCCATATACATTTTCATCACTGTAAGCAATGTACAGGAAAGAATCCTCTTCATGATGTTCCTGAAGAAAAAAATAGTACATTACATAGAACGAGAATTTAGTTGAAATCGTACTGTTATTATTTATGTGCTCAGGTTATTTCTTTCATCAGTAACGTTTCTAACATCAGTAACGCCAAAATACTGAATATTATTATTATACAGGTTTTACAATGTCACAAGGTGTATACTTGACAATCCGGGATGAGCCGCGTCTCGGTTAATTGGACTAACGTTTCGGCTATCTTGCTGTGACTTTCTTCAGAGCTACACTGCTGAACAGCTTCAGCTTCTTCAGAGCTATACTTCAGCAGTATAGCTCTGAAGAAGGCCACAGCAAGATGGTCGAATCGTCAGTACAATTGACCGAGACGCGTCTCATCCCGGATAGCCAAGAATACATTGACTCCGGCCGCGGAAGCCTACGAACCCAATGTCACAAGGTTTTACTGTTTCTTAATATTTTATACAAACTAGAATAAAAGTTAAAAGGAAGAAAATTATTACTTAGGATATTGAAATAAAGTCGAAAAAAGTTCGAGTGGACCGTATCAGAGATGCGGCCGCAATAGGTTGTATTCGTGAAATCACTTTAAACAAGGAAAATATTTTGTCTCGTAATTGGCATTAAAAAGTGGCAAAACAACGCAACATCTCCGCACGCGGAACATGCACATATCTCACATGCGTTCGCAATCACGTTTTTCAGTGTTATACTCAACTATACGAACTTAGGTTCCCAGAGAGTAGGTTACAAATATTCACGTTAGTTGGTGAAATATAGTTTTGTTAAATATATTCCGATTTAGTGATTCTGATAATCCAAGGCAAAGAAGTTTCTTTTTAAAGCTATGGTCAAATTCTGGCTTCCCTGTACCTGGTTTGCTCAAAATGTTTTCACATTATTTGTAATTCCTAAGTGTCGAATTTCGGGAGATTCATAGCTGAGATATCGTTAAATTTCTGCAAATTTTCTATTTAATTCATACTGGACATCTGTTAAATTTGTATTTATTATATTATTTCTTTTTATATTATTAAATTTTATTATTTCATTTATTGTTTATTGCTTAGTGAATGCTCTGAGGCCGTCTCTGCTGTAATCAACGTATTTCGTAGCTATGCCTGTCAAGGTGGACCTCGTAAATAACTTTGGCTCTTATTGAGTCGTAGTTGAGCGCCAACGGCTGTATTTACCACAAAAGCGTGCGCAGGTATTGCAATAGCAATTGCAATCGCAACGATACAAGCAATGTAGTAATCGTATGTTTGCGTTACATGTGACCCCGCCCTTGAACCAATTTTGAAATCTGTTAATGTCAGAAATGTAACTGCATCGGCGATGAAAGTTTCACCTTGTACAGAGCTCCCATTGTGGCGCTGCTGGCGGGAATTGTGTTGTTGACAAAGAAGAAGAGTGTGTCCTCCGCTCGCAAATGCACCCTCTTGCGAATGAGGTAATAGAACTGGCCTACGGTCAGATCCGCCGGCACCAGATACTTTTTCTTGTCCAAATCAGGAAGCTTAGTTTTTGGCGCCTTTTCAACGATCACCTGTAACAAATGGACTCATTAACTGTTAATATATAATTTCTAAACAAGGGGAAGAAGAAACAGTAAAATATCTAGTTAAATAAATATCACAATGTCCTGTACGACCCATGTATATTCGACGTAATATACTCTAACTTTTTATCAGGAAATATATTTAAGCGATGTATCAATACATCAAATAGTTAAGATTTAATTACAGTTGATGAAAGAGTTTGACATAGAATTAAGACTTTCTCACAAAAAACATTTCTTTGACTGTAAGCACATTTTCTACTGACTGTTAAATTTGCCTATTTTTAACATAGTTTTTGAAGACATTTAAAGACCAGTGTTCAATAATAGTTGCTTTCTTTGTTTTTGAATTCCGATTTCGATACAATGAACAAAAATAGTTTGTTTTTATTGGAGATGCCGAAGATGTAAAATTTTATTTGTAGTTAACCGGTTAAGAATGCAATGCACCGCTTCTATTACATACTTGTATTACATATTACATACATATGATACACACTACAAATGTGTAATAAACACATCACTCTCCATACTTCTAATAAATTGTGAGAAGTAATATCATAATTTTAAGACAATTAGTGTATTGAATATCACGCCAAAAGTCCTCTACTTACAGGAACCCTTTCTGGATATTTTTTCTTAATTTTCTCGCCTTCTGATTTTCTCTTTTCAAATGGGTTATCATCCTTATATTTAAATTTCATGGTGAAACTTTGAACTTACAATTCACGCATTAATTTTGTAAATATTGTGCAATATTTTTCTCAGTTTGTGTTAAGAAATATAAATTAAAACAGCTGAGCATCAATAAATGAATCGATTGTCACTTTTTCATGTAAAAATAAATTAATATTCATCGTAAGTTAAGAGTGCAGTATTCTTTCCTTAAGAGTGCAGTAAGTTAAGAGTGCAGTATTTTATTAGAGAAATATTTACTTTTTATGGCAACTAAGGTGCGGCGCGGTATACATTTCTTTCTTCAAAAAACAATACTTGAAAATAAAACTAGTCTCGGAAAAGAAAAGGTTCAAATTATGTCTGCAACAAGTTCTGAAGTAAAGATATTTCATGGAGTATTTTGTTTCAGTTCAAATGAGACATATCAGGCTGTCAGGTTACATGATTCTTCCCTTCCTTATTTATTTTTTATTATTTTCATTGGGTTTATTTTCTTTCTTTTGTAGGTCTTTCTCTTACTTGTATAAAATTTAGTTGCTTTTCATCGCAAAATTAAAATAATATTACAATGGTTTGTTAAGATGTAATCTTAGGGGAGAATAGGATGGAACTATTAATTTTTGAAGAAAGTAGTTAGTATCGTAATTCATTATCTCCCATTCTTAAATTCATATATTATGCGTATTTTAACCTTCTAAGACTTTAACTAGATTACGTGAGGTTGTTAGTAAGGACGGTCGGTCAGCTTGAAAAAAACTTTTCCGGTATTAGGGGACTCTAAAACGAGTATTTCTGAATTTTGTGTACTACATATATTACTCCTTATACTACGTGCGTATACGGGAAAGTAAAACGGGGTGGTTGTTGCGTGCTTTCATGCCGCTGTTGTGAGCACGTATAAAAAGTGACGTGACAATAGGGAACAACAGCACATGGTCCATTCATGTATCGATCACGACGCATCAATTTGGAGCGGCCCCAGTGTCATAATTTGTGAAATGGTGTACAGGTACAATAATGATAGCCAGGGCAATGTTTTAAAGCATACTCTTCATAACAAACGGCTGTGAATGGGGCTGAAGAGGCACAAACCTACCCAGCTGCATGTGAGACCCGGTGCAGCCGCATGCGCATAGTACGCACTGATTGCTGCACATGAGATGAGCAATACACCGGGGCCGTTCCAATGATAGATTTCTGGCCAACCCGCCCGCGAATCCTGCTCCATAGGCCAGCGTGCCATTCCCCTTTCCCAAAGCTAGACTTATTTACCCCTCATTTCCCCTCTTTCAGCAATGATGGAAGAGCATCCTCTTCGCTATTCTTACATGACCACCGGCTGTCACGACACGAAGTGGACTGCACCGGTTGCCTACAGCAAGCGCACAAGCGGTAGCCCGGGCCGCCAAATGGACAACCTACTTGAATTGTCTGCACTAACATATCGATACTCAATGTATTTTAAAAACAGTTCGCAATGTCTGGTGAATCGCGTATCCTGATTCATTACATAAAATCTTTTGTATGCTTGCGGACCGTATTGTCATTAATTCGGGTTAAGGGGAATGGAACCCTCCGTGATATCAGGCCGTGCCAGGCGTAACGCAGGAAAGGCATCGGAATGATTTTGAATTTCTGACTTTACTAGAAAAAAATATTAAATCTAAACTTGACCAATTTTTACAATAATAACGTGCAGAGTGCGAGTGTATGACGCATAAAATTCTCGTCCAACACGGGTGAAAGGGGCTTTCATTTTTAACTAAAAACGTTTCGCCGGCCACATCAAATCGCACCGCGAGCCGCCCGTTGGACAACCTTGCCCTCGAGCGTGTTCGCCGGTTAGCATCAGGGATATGCGCTAGTTGGGCCGAGTCAGGTCAAGGAGACAAGAGTGGATGGTGATCTGAGCAATGTTTTCTTGGCAAACATTATTAGGGTACAAGAGTATTTAACAGCTATCAGACATGTGAGCGTTAATGCGGATCAAGTTCATCCGTTTATGTAGACAGTGTTCCCTGCTGATAACGGGCACTTCTTACTCGACAATGCGCCGTGCCCCTCAGACGGAATTCTAAAGAATTTGCGGAACATGGTTGGGAAATTGAATTAATTCCCAGGTCTTCGGGGAATCTGTGTGCAAACCTATTAGACGTTTGTTGCTGGATACCGAAAAACAGATTCGAGATATTTCACTGCTTTGCACTCTTCGCCAACTAGAACTGATATTAAATTTCTAAAAATGGTATTTGTAACCTTATTGAATAGATACCTAGCTGAATGTCCACTTCCTTGAGTTAAAATGCTTTATGAAAAGATGCTTAAAATGCTGTATGAAAAGATGTTCATGATATGTCTTTTGAACATTACATTCTTTTAACCCTTTAATAGATAGCTAATTAGTGCGACGTTTGCGTAGGTAACGACTGTGGCATGGTGGTGTGGGGCAGAGGAGGGCGAAGAGAGATGGGGCACATGCAGAGGCCGTCCTGGCAGGAAAGTCGGTAGGCAGGGAGGCTAGGCCGCGGTCCCTTAAGAGCGCCGCCATTCACGTGCACGGGAGCGGCTTTGTGGGCGCCCTAAAACGGCACTTTGTATTCCGCGCCGCTCATTCCCCGCTAACTGGCTGCCACGGCGGCACCGCGCCTCGCCGCGCTCCGCTCCGCGTCGATTCGGCAGCCCGCCCCACCCCGTCGCTCCCAACTCGTCCTCCCCAACCCGCCCTTTTCGGCCCCGCCCCGCCACCTGGCCTCCGTCCCAGCCCCGCCCCGCCCAGCCCAGCACCCGGCCCCAGCCCCGCAACCAGCCCGACCCCGCCCGAGCCCAGCCACCGCCCAGGGCCAGCCCAAGCCCCGCCCTTCCCCGCCGACCCGCCCTTCACCCGCCCGCCCCGCCCTTCCCCCGCGCCCCGCCCCGCCCAATTCCCCGCACCCGACCCCGTCACTCGACCCTGTCCCGCCAAACCAGATCTTCACAGGACCCCGCCCCGCTCTTTTAAGCCCCGGCCCGCCCTACTCTTCTAAGCCCATCGCGCCTCGCCCTTTCTGACCCTGCTCCGCCTTCTCTTGTTTCACCCGCCGACGCCCCGCCTCAGCCCCGAACCTTCCTCACATAACACATAGTCACGTCTCCTTCGCCGCCCACTAGAACACACCACGTTCCGGGCCCCTTCCCCGCCCCTTCCGAAACCCTGCCGCTCCTTTATATATCCGGCATCGGCTCCCGACTCCCAAATCCCATCCCGCGCCTCCACCCGCTACACATCGCCTTTTCAACACACTACGGACACGCCGCTCTACTCGACCCCGCTCGCGCGATCGTCTCCTACTTCCCGTCATGCACGCGTTGCCACCACGACCTACCCTACCCTCGAATCGTACACCCCCATTTCGCCTGCCTTCCCTCTTGCATCCAACCGCTTCTCCTCTTTCGCATATCCTAGCGCCGGTCCGCGCTCTGACTCGAGCTGGCGTACCGAAGGGCGTAGCGCTGGCAGGACTGCCGTTGGCAGCGGCAATCGCGCCCTCCGCGTAAACAGTCGCAGCGGCCATGTCGACGCCGGCCGCCCCCGCTGCGACTGCCCGGCGCATCCGTCATCCGGGGAGGGCGGGAGACGAAAGGGTGGGCAAAAGTATGGTGATGGGAAGCCACGCGCGAGAAGGAATGACTCTGCCAAGGGCGGAAGTCACAAGGTATGGCTCGGGTCTTCCAAAAATCTGCGATGGAGATGACAGTTATGAAGGAAACGGTTAAACAGCACATGTAAAAATGTGTCAATCTAATATGTTTTCGTTTTTCAAATATGTAATGGTTTTCAATCTAATTATGTATCTTGTGCTTGTAGTTCGTAAAAGAAAGAACCCTCATTTGGGACATTCTCCACGGAGATTCGTATATGCACTTGAATCGGGTGTCATGTTACCTATGTCACATCTTTTTTGTTACACTTAATAATTGCCCCCTTTTCCAAAAGAACTGAGATGCACGATATCGTTGCGTTTTAAAAATTGAAGAAAATGGTAAAATAATACGATAAATACGTATAATTTATGTGTAACGTGAATTATTTTTCATTTTGATTACATTCATTTGAATAACTGTTTATCAGGAAATTAATAGTGAACCATGGTTTTACGAGAAGAATATGTAATATTCTGATTACAAATCCATAGATGTGAACATGTTCTGAAAAAACATTCAACACGGAGATTAAACAGGTGCACATAATCCAACACGGTTAAATGTCGTACAAAATGTTTTCTGTTTAAATTATGGCAACTATTTCTGTTTAAATTATTCCCTCTCATGATTGTTAATGAACTCGTTATTTATTGTAACGGCACTCGATCTCAGAACGATGTAATGGATTCGCGGCGCACCAGGCTTTGGTAATTTCACCGTTTAGCGCGGGTGGCGGCGTCGTACAAGAGGCGCCGCGGCGTCGCTGCTTGGGACACAGGCTAGTGACGTCTAGTTAGGGTAAAAACCCCTGCCATCATCGGGGCTTGAAACCTAGGACCTCTCGGTATGTTAATCAGTACAGTGACTTCAATGATGCCCTGAGCCATATAAGCCGGTAAAAATTCGTGTTTCAAATACTCGGAGCTGTATTGTCAGCATTTCTTTTCAGATATAAATTCAAACAGTTTAAACTACAAATTAACTTCTCAACAGATTTGCAAATAGTTATAAAAATAATGTTTATACTGTGTTCTATAAATAATAAACCATGACTATTTATCGGGAGCAAGCTCATGAAAATAACAGAACATCAGTTGAGCTAGCTCTTCATAGCTTTGGGTACGTTCGTACTAATTTTTCTATTAATAAATACTTTCAAGCTCCTATATTCTTATCAAAACAGGTGGCGCCGGCGCCGGTGCCGCTGTCGTCTCCGACGAAGCGCAGGGCAATTGGTCTTTCTTTCGGATCTCGTCTAGGAAGTGCCTTGCACCCTCTCCCCCAAGTTGCCCCGATAGCTGTAGCCGATGTGATCTTGACTCCGCTCACGCGAGAAATACTTGTAAACGATAAGTTATAAATATTTTTTTAATGTTGGGGTTAAATATTTTTAAAATAGCTTAGTGTTGTTAGGATACAAGTCGAAACGTCACACCCGCTTCTCTTGATTGCCCCAACGCTTCCCACTGGCCTCTGAAGTCGACTACCACCCTCACGAAAGGGGGCAAGGGCGGCGACATCACCCCGTTGGGAATTTGTGTTAAACGAAACATCTCGAAAAAAGTCGTTATTGAACGCGGGATTGTACTCTCATCATGTATGTACCAAATGAATTCTCTAATTCGTGTAATGTTTGTTGCTGGGCAGAAAAGGGCGACGTTTGTATTCGTCACACGTCATGTGGGGGGCCACCCAAAGGAGCGAATAATTCACCCAAATATGCGAAATGATCACTCTTTTGAAACAATTCTACGAATGATATTCCATTTATGCAACGAAAATCCCGTTCCCTCTTTGCTAGAAATAAATGTTAAAAACGTTTCAAAACTTACATCTCAAACAAATTGACTCTTCACGTTCAATTTCAAATTATTAAAACTTTGCACGGATTTTTACACTTTGGAACCCTGTTTTAGCTTGACAAAGAAATCAGTTACAACATGTAACGTAAATTTTAATTTCAAGCTGACTATTTACAAGTGAATGAACTCGCAGAGAAAATAATGCCTGCTGGTTGACATCCCACAGAAAAATGAAATTTTCCCTGAATTAAAATTGTCAAAATTAGATAACAACACCTCCCGTAAGTTATTACCGGGTAAACAGGGGGTAATCTTTTTTGTATTGATCATAAGCGGTGAAACATTTCTAGCGATGAATGGAAACGAAAGAACATTCAAGCTCCACAACCAATCACAATCCCTTCTTCAAATTCGCGCAATCGGATAAAAATAAGGTCAAATAGTACAATGAAATGGAGGGTTTTGTATAAGCAAATAAACCACATCAGCATGAACAGTTCCTCAGCTATTTGTAAATATTAACATCTAAATTGAGGTGAAAGTGTGACTTATCTAGTTTCTGTAAGACTAATATGTTCCAACGCCTATTACTCAAATTTATGAAGGTTTTGGAGCTCCAACATGATTAGATACAGACACACTTCGACGCAAATCGAGCTGTTAACATTTACGATGTTAACAAAACAACAAGACGCCTGCTGTGTCTGGTGTGGTTTATCTTGTTACTGCACTAAGACCATCAATTTAAAAAAGTTTAATTTTGAGCCGTTCGGGTGATTCAGAAAACGAAGTACTGCGGGTTGCATGTGAAGACGGGGCGGAAGGCGAGTCTTTGGTGCATATGGATACTCTAAGACCCATTCACAATGCAAACGTAAACACAAACATAGCGCATAGACATAAACATTAGCATAAGTGATACACTGAAGTGTTCACAATGCCTAACATAAACGTAAGCAAAATAAGAGTTTATATTGGCTTGAGACATTCTGGTGTACCATTGATTGGATGTGAGAATCGATTTCAAGGTATCGACAGTGCCCATGGACCAAATGGCGTTAGTTCTTCTATCGACTTCGCTTCAATTTCAATTCAAATTTTGAGTTAACTTTCTGTGATTGGTTCATTTCTTATGTCTTACTTAAGCATAAGCACAGAAGCTTGAAGCTTGCAAGCTATTAAGTTAACGTCTTACGAGTTATGCTGATACGAACGCATTGTGAATGATTCCGCGTATGGATGTAGAACATACTTTTATGTTAACGTCATGCTTATGTTTATGTTTGCGTTGTGAATGGGTCTTTAGAATGCAATGCAGAATCTCCGGTGATGTAGAACGAAAATACGTAATTATCATTCGCATACGAGAAACTATGTTTTATTGCTTAAACCTAAATATAAGATTTGGTAGGATGTTCAGTACTTGAACTTAATGAATACACGCATTGTATTTCATGGAAGAGCATTCCTAAATGGAAGAAACATGTTATCGAAGAAGAAAAATTGCTGCTTCGTAATTATCGCAACAATTTTAAACATGGTGAACATGAGAACTTTAAAGTTTTGCGGTAAAGTAGTCAACTATGTAGGTGAAGGCATGTTACATTTCTGAATATTTCTGAGAACTGAAAATTTAAATAGGCAAACCAGCGCACGGGTGTTTTATCGCCAGTCAATTTTCAGTATCAAGGACTCACAAACGTAGATTTAATGCGCAATGTGTTAGAAAAAGTGATTCACTACTGGAAAGAACAAGATGTATCAATGTTTTGCTATCAGGGCCCCACAATATATTTACGATCAAAAGTTCGTGTTTTTGCCGTAGTTTTACAATATTTTCTCTACACTATGTAAGCAGTATGTGACAAATTACAAGTGCATGTTGAAAGATAATAAGAAAAATGGTTACCTTAAAGCAGAAAACGCGAACTATAACTACTATTACTCTACTGATGAAAGTAGTTCCCACAATCACATTTTTCATAGTGAATGCGTGTTTGAAACATTCTAGGAGTGCGTTTACAACAAGAATTTTTTTTTCTAGAATTTAATATATTTCATGCAAGAGATCACAACTACGTGTTTTGATATTTACTTTGTGTGTGTTAGGAGGCCAATATTAAATTCTATTTAATCTATTGCTCAATAGACGATTGTCGGAAGAAATATGTGAATACATTAAATCAGTTGACGTACTTGAGTATGCTCACTAAATAAATCACAAACAGTTTAATTGAAGTTTGAGTACAAATTGTTTTCCACTGCTCTTATCTCGCCCCGTCTCTCTAGAGCTCAGCGGTCGGCGGCTGACCGTGTGCGGACCCCAGGGACATCAACGGGGGGGGAGGGGGCGAGGGCGGTGGCTCGACACGAGAGAGAGATGCGTTCTTCCAGCCTCGCCGCCGCATCTGCCGCCCGCCGCCACGGCGCCCAAACCCTCTACAGCTGCGCTAGGGCCGCAGCCACCGGCCCCACCCCCAGCCTCCGCCACCTACGCCGCCCACCACCCCGGCCTCCGCCCACCCGCCCCCTCACCCACGCCGCCCCGCAACCACCGCCGCCACCGCCCCGCCGCCTCGCCCACGCCTCCACCCGCTACCGCCGACCTTGCCTTAATGGCGCCTCCACCGCCCCCGCCCGCCCCCGCCCCCGCCGCCGCTTGTCCGCTGCTCTGCCTTCTCTGCTCATCCCTCGCCTCCCCCCCCGCGTCTGCGCAATTTTGCTTAATCGCGCGATTACCGCGCAATTGGAGCGCCGCCGCCAGCAAAGGGGAGGGAGGGAGGTGTGGGGCGTGGTAGTCTCTGCCGGGTGCGCAAAGAAAGCGCTGCCTTGAGCAGCCAGGCCGCCGGGGAGTGGGCGACGGCGCGGCGGCGCCATGAAGCTGCGGTGAGGTGAGACGCCGGAGATTGGCGGTGCGCTATGGGTTGACGTAGATTCGTACAAGACCGTAATGAAAAGGTTCGGGCGCCAAGTGAGGTTGGAATGTTTGGGTAACGTACGAGGCATATTTTAAGGAGAAAGAAAATGGGATGACACAATCGAGGAAATAACTCTCGTGAGAGAAGCGTTATCAGGGAAGAATAAACAAAAAGTGATAGAATCGAGAAGAGAGGCTCTTGTAGGGAAATTATGTAAGGAGAGAGAATGACAGAGAAAAGAGCCATACCCCCAGTAGAGACAGCATCAATGCGGTGGGAGAGATGTTAGGAAATAGAAGAGGATACGAGAAAGTAACAGGTCGGGCTGAACAAGGTGAGGTAGTCGTTTCGTAGAGCAGGGAGACCAATCCAGATACGAGTTTCGGCGCAGGTCTGCTCTTGACGCATGAGTCGAGTTGGCCGCGGGTTGGACGAGACAAAGTGAAGGAAATGCAGAGGGGCGGTCGGTACGTGGTAATGCGACCGGTGGAAAGAAGCGATGGCAGCACCTGGGGCACTAGAGGAGGGTTGGACAAAACGACCTTGGGTAAACGGGAGACGGGAGACGAGGTGACCTGCTGGTGGCAGCGCCTGGGTGCGCAACGATTGAGGGTGCGGACAAACGACCTGTGTAAGACGGGGACACGAGCGTGATGCTAGTGAGGCCGTTCTCGGGTCAGTCACGCCTGGTGCGAGAGATGAGGGTGCGTACAAAACGACTTGAGTAAAGCGGGGAGAGGAGCCGAGGTAGGCGTGTTGTGCACGGCCTGCCATGTGCAAGGCTGGAGGTACGAAGAAACGCTTGGGTAAAACGGTAGACGAGCCAGAGTTAGCGCATTTTATGAAGGGAAAGGCGCGTCAGGGTGGCCGGAGGCGCGCGTACGCGCGACTCCAGTCATTTTCCTCGAATGAAGCCTGTTCGCTAAACTGTCGCCCTTTCCATTCTCACCTCGTCTGGGCCCCGCTTCTCGTCTAGACAAGAAGCGTGATCTTTCACACTGATCCCGAACATAAGAATTTCCTTCGTTCCAGACTGTGTTGCAGCTCTTTCCTCGCGCAACTTGCAGATGATACCTCAGAGCTATTATAAAATGTTTCTATCTTTCTGAAGACTTTCTTTCAAAATGAAATTCTTCTTCAATGAGAATTCTTTAAATATTGCAAATACTTCTAAAATTATATCCAAAAAAGTTTCGTCACTTTATTGTGATCATCTTTTTTATTCATTAAATACTAGTTAAAAACATTCTGCCGAGGCATTTTCGAATTAAAACATTCATCTTTCTCAAAACTTTAGAACACACTTCACTAAAGAGATTTTAATTTAAACCTGGAATTATATTTATTTGCACCTTTGTCTCACTTCCTGTATAATATGTTTTAAAAGCTGTTTCAATACAAACTGTTCTTTATTCAGAATAATATATTTTCTACTTTTTATTATAAAAGAATCAATTATAAATAACAGAAGATAGTATCTGACATAATATATTTTTTTTCAAACGCCTTTATTCATCGCTACCTCACAATCGGAATTCCGTAACAAAAGTGACAAGTTAAAGGATGCCGTACTGAGCACATCGAGTCTAAGTAATTACCACTCAGGATCTCCTCCAGCCGTCTCCGCCATATAATGCGGCTGATTGCAGAGAGAGCAGCCTAGCAGTAGGCAAGAATGGTGCGGCACGTGTACATGACACGCATAGGGAGTTAGGAATGGGGAGCGAGTGGCAACCCAGTGGCCCGGAAGCGGTTGCTCTCGCGCGTTCGTGGTAGAAGTATGTCCCTCTTTGTAAAGCAGACGGTTAGTAGCGAGGACAGTGAATGGTGTAAATGGGAAATGCTACGTGCAGTAAAGCCCTGCGGACGTCCGCTGGTCGTGCTGATAGCATAGGTGGCTGTTGGCGCGTGGCAGTACGTGGTGTGTCGAGTGTTCACGTTGGGTGCAGGCTGAGGCCAAATGCTCCTGTGCTATGGAGGGACCCGTTGAGCGTGTGGAGAGTGAGCGTGTGTATGCGTGAGAAAGTGACACCGTAGGGTAATTCAGTGGTGCATCAGAGAGGGAGAAGTGCGGAATTAGCGATGGCTGCGATAGCTGATTGGCTGCTTTGTTCGAAGAGATGGACTTTAGAAGTTAGATAGTGGCTGTGGAGTAGTTGGTGAGGTGGTCGTGCAGAGTCGGCGGGGTTGTGGGTTGCGCCGCAAACGGCGAGGATGGGATCGGTGGGACGGGATGAGCGTTGAGGGAGGAGTGCGTGTTTAGTAGGTAGACTGGCGTGTGAGGACGGGCTAGCGGTGGGCAGGACAGTTGGCTTTGCTGTAGGTAGGTTGACGTGTAGACGGGTTGGACCCGTGTGGGAGGGAGGGCCGGGGGGTTTTGGGGCTTTTTCTGGAGTGTCGGTAGGGCTGGCGTGTGAGGGAACGGGATGCAGCGATGGGAGAGGGTGGCATTTAGATGTAGTAGGCTGCGAAATTTTGGAGGGACGGGTTGGACGTGATGGCAGGAGGGGCATTTAAGCTGTAGTATGCTGGGTGTGTGGAGGGGACGAGTGAGCTGTGGGAGGGGGTGTTTTAGAGTGTAGTACGGTGGCGTGTGGAGGGACGGGTTGAGCTGTGGTCGAGGGGGTGCGTTTGGTAGTGTAGTAGGGCTGGGTAGGGCGTGTGGAGGAGTGGTGTTGTAGAGTGTAGTGTTAGGAGTGGAGGTAGATGGCAGCGGTGGGAGCGGGTGGCGGTGCGCAGGTGATTTAGGCGGCGCCGCGTCCGCGCGCCCTAGGCTTTATCACGCTCGGGCCGACGCGCGCCCACAAAAGTCCTTGTCCGGGCCCATGTTCGCACATAATTGCATCTCTCGCGCGCCGGGCGTCGGTGACGTTTACGTCAAACTGCCGTGCACTTGTATCGA
>BOPP01000128.1:3262133-3274673 GCA_017312745.1 Gryllus bimaculatus
TATCCCTCGTTTATCTCTCGTATCCCACCTCTTTATCTCTCTATCCCCTCTTTATCTCTCTATCCCCCTCTTTTCTGTCTAGCCCCCTCTCTTATCTCTCATATCCCCCTCCTTTATCTCTCTAGTCCCACCTCTCATCCCCCTCTATCTCTCTCTATTCTCTCATCTCTCGTGTATCTCTCTCTATCTCTTCTCGTATCTCTCTCTACATATCTCTCGTCTCGTATCCCTCTCTCGCATCGCTCTCTCTCTCTCTCTCGTTCATCTCTCTCCTATCTCTTCTCTCGATCTCTCTCTCGTATCTCTCTCTCTATCTCTCTCCTCGTTCTCTCTCTCGTTTTCTCTTCTCTATCTCTTTCTATCTCCTCTCGTCAATCTCTACTCTTCCTGTCGCTCGTCTCGGTATCTCTACCTCTACGTAATTCTCTTTCTATCATCGTATCTCTATCTGCTATCTCTATCTTTATCATCTCACTCTATCTCTCTATCCTCTCCTGACGACAGTCTATCTCTCTCTCTACTCTCTCTCTCTTATCTCATCGTCTATCTTCTCTCTACTCTCTCTATCTTCTTTCTCTATCTCTCTCCTATCTCTCGCTATCCTTCTCTCTCTATCTTCTTCTATCTCATCTCATCTCTCATCTTTCTCATCTACTCTTCTCCGTTCCCTCTCCCGCAGCCATTCTGACCTGGAGCCATTCTAGCCGATCAGTAGCGCACGGTTGCCCTGCGTTCACACCAGCTAAGTGATTGAATTGTTTAGGCGATCCGCTGCGCGTTTCAAGTGCTTAGTCCATTAGTCCGCTCGAGAGTAGTGCATCGTGTTTGTTTGGGGAGGACCACCTCACGGGCACCGCCCCCGCCTGGTCAAGCTCTAACGCTCACCGACCGCGTCTTCAGGAAATGCGTAGGAATGTGTGCGAGATGTAACGTAAGCTACGCGTGATATGAACGTGCATGAAATGTGTGATCCCAATAAGCGATAGGATAGGACAGGAAAGAGGAGGAAAAATTTCCACGTCCGTGGCTGTTTTTAGATAGATCGGTTCCAACGATATGGATTTGGTAGAACCATTGGACCGGAGGACTGTCTCCGTAACAAGCAGTGGCGATTGTCACTCAGCGTCGCCCCGAGCTGTCGCGGAAACAGCATTTCTAGGATCTCGAGAACCCGAATTTAAAGGGGTGTTGTTTCAAATAGCAACTGTGCTGTCTCACCGGTCGAGTTAACTGCCATTTCTGTACACTACGAGGAGATGGACTCAGATGTCGGAATCAATTGATGTAACTGCGCATTGCCTTCGGGGCTGACGCGACGACCTGCTTTCGAGCTCCCGTCCCGCTGGCAGTGATTTTCGTCCCTAGGCTTGGCTCAGCATAGCTTTGAAATTTGGGTTAGTTGCTCAAGCATAACCTAACAAACCGCGACACGCGACCCAGCATCGCTATATCTTTCCTTCTTTCACCCATTACTAACACACTACTAACATGCACTACAGCTATCCACACATGCCACATTCATGGTACGAGAAACCTTAGAGCTTCCTGTCCCAGCTTGCCGCGGCAGCCTGACCTACTGGTATGCAGATAGCTGGTGCGAGATACTGGTTTGCGGGAGTGCCCTGCTAGCCGTCGGTAGAGTTAGAGCGGATCACGCCGTCCGAGCAGGGTGGCGAGGATTACATGCCAGCCTTCTGGGAAAAGACATTACTGTACTTTATCGGCGACTAATATACAACGGTTGCCTGCACGAATCACTAACAACAATCAAATATCGTTCTGAATCAAAAACCAGATCTTCTTTAATGTAGCCTGCTGCAGCGTCTGGGTTTAAGACGGTGGAATCCGTAATCACATGACCATATGCTAGATTTCAACTTATGGGACCCACTGCGCCTGTAATTCCCGCTGAACGGCCAAATGATTTCTTTATTGTTAGCAAAGATCAGCACAAAACGATGTTTTATGTTGTCTTGTTCCCTACATTTTATTCACTACTGATTCATCATTCTTTTCATAATCTATCACAGCAGCTATCCAATAATTAATTCACTTATACAATGTGACACTGATACTTGCTTTGGCAGACCACAGCAATAATATAGGCAATATGTTGGAGACACGATACCGAGATTACAGATATATTTATACCGTAAGTCAACTGATGCGTAAAAATGTAGTGACAACAATCATTTGCGTAGAGTCAGAATGATTACTTTCTCGGCTAACATATATGCTGGAATGGATATTGCGACTGTAGCAAATGATATATTCCAATTCTACTGAACTTTTAGAATACTTGACACTGACTGGTTAAATAAATGAAGCTGAGTCTGTCGTTGTCGACCTCAGGTTTCAGTCAGAAAATATAACATATTTAAAGTAAATGCCATGAGCTGCTCTGAAATGACTAGTTAACTACAATCGCAGTTGCTCGCACTCGGCTACTTCAGATAACTCGCCCAAGCGCCCAATAAACTGAACGTCGTTTTAGTTTCATTTATTCTTAAAATGTTTTCGTGTTGCATCTCAGTAAAGACGAATTCAAGTCTCTTGTTTGTTTCCCAAGGAAAATATATGACTATTATCCCTGCCCCTCGTCTATCGTGGACAGTGACATATTACCTCGTATTAATTCCATTCTCTACCGTGATATTTCGACCTATTTATCGCATTCTTTAACCCTTGTGGCGGATGAAAGATCTGTGTACATTAAGTAAGCCCAGAGAGTACGATATAAATAAGTAACATATTATGCCTTTGACGCATTCTTAAGGCCAGATAACAAGGCTTATAAAAATCAGTTAAGCAATTTCCTCTATGGGAATTTGCAAGTACAGCCGTTCATTATTATTGACGCTTCATCATTCACATTCGCTCTCACTTGGGAGGGTGCTTGAAAGCAACTGCGGATCGGAGCACTTTATAACCTTTACACTGCACCTAGTATAAGGTTATGAAGTAAGAGACCCTACGATTTCTATGATGTAGATATGATTATCTGCATTATATTCTACGTAGTTGCAGGAATTTATAATGATATATAATATGTGCATGATAGTCGCTTCTGATTGCAATATGACGCCCCTTTCAGTGCTTGATTACATTGAATTATTCGTTATCCACAGTCGTAAGTTTTTAAGTTTCATTCTGTTAGAAAAAAAAAAAAAAAAAAAAAAAAAAAAAAAAAAAAAAAAAAAAAAAAAAAAAATTGGTAAAAAGACCAATAAGCAGAACTTGTTAGATAATGTGCAATATATTAATCACAAATAAATATTCATTGGAAAATCTATAATAAATTGGTGTGTGTTTTTTCTTCGAGAGAAACATAAAATAAACCTTCATTATTATCAGCACAAAAGAAGAAATCTACTGCTAAGAAAATAACTGATATTTTAATACCTTTTGAAGGAAAATCTTAATTATGCAAATCTCCGCTAGACGCTGAGAATTATATCATCCCATACAATAATTACGTTAGAAATTCTGCAAAATGGTCCTGCTAGCTGGACGTGCCTACGACGATTGCATTAGAGACTTCAATGCCGACAAGAGTAGACTCGAAAGCCCCTCATGCGCTAGTCATGAATCATCCCGTCATCGTACGTAGAAAAGCGACCGTACTGAATAATTTATATACACAGTTGCTCGCAAATAAAATTAAATGTACCATATATCTGAACAATCAAAAATAAATTAAATCCGATTTTTCGAACCTTTAAGACAGGGTAATATTTTACAAGATTTATCCTCTACACCGCTACCCACGCAATGCCTGATAATTTAATTACTAATCCACTAAACTAAGTTTCCGGTGAAATTTGTTCTGTGATCACGCTATAGCATTACAAGAATACAATATTTACTTCACATTGCTAAAAAAGTACACTGTAAATGAAGACTGAAGAAGGAAGATAAGTTCAGTTGAATATATACGCCAATTACACAGACATGCCTAAAAAATGATACAAAAACGTATTATTTGACACACATATTTATATTATTGTAAAGAATGAGAATTGTGAATATAATAGAAATATAATTAAAATAAAAATTTGAGTTTTGGTTCTGTCTATTATTAAGATGCAAAGTTGTATGCTTTTATTGCCAAAATAATTTCCTATCAAATTGAGACATGCAAGCAAAGGCTAATAATTCAGTGAGACTCGCAGAAAAAACTGCAACAGACTAATGGTGATTTTCTTCAAAGATCTGCACGTTGTACATGATGCATAGCACTACTCTGAAATACTGCCATTTCCGCTGATCATAATAAATACTGAATTACAACTATATAATTAGACCGAAGGAAGAGCTAAATCAAGACCTAAAGGTACACTGCAAATGAATTTTTATGATGCGAGCTCAATTTCCTATTCACTAAGCGCAAAGGATGTAAACCTGCTTTCGTTGCATTCGAGATTCATCTTCCCTCCACCAGGCACCAGATGTCGGACTTGTTTGGGGGGGTGGGAGTCGTTTCCTGCCGTCAGCCATAGGTCCTGTCCGCGGATTTTGGCGCACGCGAGAATCTCTTCCTTACAGACTCGCTCACGTTGCGTGCTATGTCGTTTTTTTTCCTATTGCTAATCGTCCCGCGTCCTTCCCAGTCATGTTCTGCTTTCCCAGCTTTCGTTTAATCGCTAAATAATGTTCCTGCGGGGTAATTTGCGTTAATGACCTGAAGGCGCCAGAATGCCTGGTATGTTTTTATAAAAAGAACATTTCTGCTACAAAAGAGCTCGAGAGATTTGTCCACATTGCTAAGCTAAAAAACAATCTGTTACATTCTCCAAGCCTTGTAGCCACATGTAAGGCGGATATAGCTAGGGATCAGGTCATTCGCCTTTTGTTTCTTCAATCTTTTCGCATTTCGATCCAAAGCGACTAATCTTGAACTTCGGCCTCACCGTTATAGAAATTTTCGCCCCATATTAAACATATCTCCATGTTCACGATACGTAGTGTACTCAGAAACTCAATTTCGTTCCAGTTTCATAAATTCACCCGAATACTTGTCATTTATCCCCCTTATGCTCTACATCCACCAGTACAATATTTCCCCACCTACCTATGTTTTCCCAGATATATTCAGCAGTTCGGACGAGCCTATGCCTATGCATGCAATAATGCTAAAATTGTGAGAATCGCACAACGAGAAAAAATAACACAAAAATAGACCTAGCAGACCGCACCCTTAGAAGTCAATATCTTGGTATTTTTCTTTCCACACACCTTCGTAATTTGACGACCATTAGTTCACCCTTCCGAGCTCTCTACGTGCCGACTAGCCCCACACTCAGATCACAGGAGATACCACGTCATCTTCCGCCTCGCACTCCGCCCTCCGCTCTCACGCTCCGCCTCCCCACCATCCCTCCCCATAAATACCTCCGCCGCCATCCGCCCTCCGCCTCCGCCTCCGCCCTCCGCCTCACGCCCTCGCCTCCGCCTCCGCCTCCGCCTCCGCCTTCCGCACTCCGCCTCCGCCTCCGCCTCCGCCTCCGCCTCCGCCTCGCCTCCCGGCCCACGCCTCCGCCCTCGCCTCCGCCCTCCGCCTCCGCTCTCCGCCGCGCCACCGCATCCGCCGCCACCTGCCTCCGCCGCCACCCGCACCGCCACCGCCCACCCGCCAGCCACCGCCCGCCCACACGCCCGCCACCCGCCGCCACCGCCGCCCCCACCGCCGCCGCCGCCGCCGCCAGTTCCTGACACCTGCGCGCCGCCAAGCGAATTCGGAGGCCCGATGTTCCGGACGCCCGGTGGCGGTGCCACCCACCGCGCATGCGAGGCGCGGCGAAGCGAGGCGGGGCGGGCGCTGGGGCTGAGGCGGGCGGGTGCCGGCACGCGCGGGCGCGGTGGCGGCGCGCAGCGGGGCGCGGCGAAGGAGGTTCGCGGGCCTGCCTGCCTTTCTTGCCATCTCCAGCTTCAGCAGGGGTTTGTTGTCTCGGTGTAGATGTGAGGGAAGGCGAGAAGGCGACGATCACCTGGGAACGGGAACGACCTGCTGTGAGGTGTTCGAATTGATAGTACTGCAGAAGCCGAGTGAGCCGATGTGGTTGGAGGGAGTGCGAGGATGTGAGGGTTAAGTGCGTGGGCGGGCCGCGGGTGGGGGATCGTGATTAGAGCGGTGGGGCGGCGAGGCGGACCATTAATAGGCTGACGCCGTGCGGTCGGGCCGAGGCTGGGTGTTCGTAGGCCCTGATCAGTGCGGAGCGACCAACGGGATTGGGATTAGTGAGGAGGGCGGGAGGTGCAGTGAGTAACGGTGATGTGGTCGGTTGGGAGGGGTGGCTACGGGTATTGTAGTTGCCTGTTAAGCGAGGGGGGGGGCCCGAAACGTATGGCGATGCACGCTGGCGGGGAGGGCGTGCAGAGCAGGGGCAGAGAGGGGATGAGTGGAGCCTCGATTTTAAGCACGGTGTCGGCGTGATAAGCTAGCTGGGTGTTGCGACTTACTGCCCGCGAGCCTGGCGTGAAGTAGGCAGGAGGCGTACGCGCCGCGGGGCGTAGGGTGGAAAAACCAAGAGGCGCCATCGCACAGAGTCGCTGTGGGAAGGATGTCACCCGGTTGTCGCGAGGCGGGCGACGTAAGGAGCGTGTCGTGGGCCGAGGGTTAGTCTGAGTTGGCGCGAGGGGTGAACGTGACGTGAGTTTAGGATGGGAAGGTGCGTGACTTGGTGAGGTGGCGAGGTGAGAGGGAGAGAGGGGTGAGCGAGGGGCGATGGACGGTTTGCGGGTCGGAGCTCAGAGGTCGGGGAGGTATTGGAAAGGTAGCGAGTCGGGGCGAGAGGTGTGGCGGCGGGGGCTGGAACGGTTGCGTTGGTCGGGGCGGGGGTGCGGTGAGGCTGGCGCGCCATGGGTGAGAGGCGAAGGACGGTGACGTGTTCGTGTTGTGGGAGCAAGGTGCGATGGAAGGGGTTCAGTGGCGAGGTGCGAAGGAAGGTGAGGTGCAGAAGTTATCCACGATCCCCCAACTGGCGACGTGAGATGTGGCCCCGTGCTACTCATATCACATTGCAGAGGGATTCCCCGTCCAGCATGCTTCCCCAAGCGCGGAAACACCACCTCGAGACCGGGAGAACGCCTCTCAAGCCTCTGACAGTGTGTACGTGCTAGTAGTCTGTAGTAGCGTAATCCCATGAGGGAGGTAAGAGGAGAGGAGTGGACAAAGATGAAGAGGTGAAGAGAAAGATCCCGCTCGCCTGGTCCGTTAGCCCGTTTCTTAGTATACTACATCACCGGCAGATTCGCCTGATGTTGATCAGACAAACCACGGAAAACTACCGCCTGCAGAGAGTTGGAGTGCTACGAATTTTTTCTCCACACAGGTGGCACGCCGTGTCGAGGGGAAGGTGTGAGGGGAGAGGGGCGGTGAAGCGACGCTGGATAGTATTGGGCGATGTGAGGTGGAGCAAGGGGTTTTGGTGGCGAGGGGCGGCGTGGTGGCCAGCCGGCGAGGGACGTGCGGTGGGGAGAATAGGAAAGGTGCGTGTCGCTGGCGCAAGGTGCGTTGAGGGGAGAGGAAGCGGTGAAGCGAGGGGTAGCCCTACTATCGACTATCGGCTCTATATAGAAAGGCGCAGCAGGCTAGTGAAGAGGCGATGGGAGGTGCGGATACGGGGGCGTTTGAATTGCGAGGGGCGAGGGGCGCGGAGCATTGCGGGTAACGTGGCGTGTTCGTAGCGTGACGAGAGGCGAGGTGAGAGCGGGCATCGGTGAACGAGGGGTCTGATGGGGGCACTCGGGTCGTCGCTCAGAGAGCGTTAAGAATGCGCAGAGGGGCGCGCGTACGGCCGAACGGGCCGAGTGGCTGGGGCTTGTGTCGGGCCGCTGAGAGGGCCGCTCGCTGATCTCCGTCGTGTCCCCACCTTGCGGAACTACAAGCGCAACACGAGCGCCCTCCACACCCGCCCCCCCCCATCCCCTTGGAGAGGAACACAAGTTACCACCGGCAGACAACGCTCGAGGGCTCCACGCGAATAAACTGCGCACTTCTGAGAATCTGGTGCACTTTCGGCAAAAAACCACACAACGCTGTCGCGCAATGAGAAACGGATTCAAGAAATAAACTGATGAAAGAGATGGAATTCTTTGGGAGCTTTTGATTGTTGTCCGAGTAGGTTCTCTCTTCATGAAATGGTTATATTATATGATAACTATACCAAAGGAACGACGATCAAACAACCTTTAAGAAAGACGATTTATAAAAAATTGTGTAGCCGTTACAATTCCTCGCGTTAGTTATAATGAAATAGAAGTAAACATTTTCTACATAGTCACTGAAAAAAATTTTTGATATAAATGCTAATTTTTGTAATCAGTCAAATGAAGTAATTTAGAGAAAGATATCGTCGAATTTTTGTGTACAAAAGAGATAACTTACTTCAAAATATTGCCTGCATAATTTTGTGAAACAATGTTTAAAATATAATATGATTGAATTATTTTAGTAAATATTTCGACAGTGACGTAAATTCTTTCAATTCATTTGTCTTTCCCCCATTGTGTGGGACCGTAGAATGGTGAAATGAAAATGCATTGCGTAACAAATGTAAAAATCCAATTCTTTGTTCTTTCAACTACGCTGGACGATTTCTAGTTGGGCTACAAAAAAGTGACGTGGATTCAGTAGCACAAATGGATGTTTGATTGTCCGATTTTCAATAACGTTTTCCAACTTCGGTGCATTCTTCTTTGTGATATACGGCGCTTCCTTTATTGAGAATCCCATAAATTTTAAGTTTGTTCTCAAATGAACTCAAACAATTGGTTAAACGTTCTCCTTTATTAGAAAAAATACTGTTTCAGTGTTCACGAACGGTTTATTCAATCGTGGGACGTCCTCTCTGTGTACATCCACCCGGAAGGAATAATTGAAATGCAATGCAGTGTGCGCGGTGTACTCAAAATCAATTACTGCAGCCAAAAATTGAATTTTAAACTTTCAAATGCACAGCTACCGCAAAGAAGTGAAACTAATTTTGAATGATAAAATACATAAATATGTACGGAAGCGTGCATAAACTTGATTATGAATGAATCGGGGACGTCTGTACGTCATCCATGACCAATGTTGTACTACATGAAACTCCAATGCTAATGAACAGGAAATTACACATATGGGAATTTGCATTCTCAACCCCCAGTTTATATCCTATGCATATCTATTCAGATATGTCATACTTTGTGAATGAATTAGTGCGGTGAATTAAAATTTAATTTTTGGTCCATTAAAAGTATGAACAGATTTTTTGTGGTGTAAGACCAGGGATAATGTTTAATGTATTAGTGCATAATATACAGGTCGATAATTACATATTGCTCTAGCAAAAACGTACTCGTATATTACTCGTACGTGTTTGTTTACATTTGATGTTAAATCATATTGTTTATTAGGGTTAACATGATTTCTAAATACATCCCTAGAACAGTTTCCATATGTTTGCCTAGAATCAAGAATCATTCCAAACCCGTCTGACATAACTGTACCAACATTATGTTGACCGCTCACTTCACTACTTGATGTAGCTGAGATGCAAGGGCTGAGAGCGAGGATTGTCATTTGCAATGCTATAAAATCATGCTTTGTAAAATCAAAACGGTTGCTGGCGGAGAGCCGCGCCAGTTCAGCTTTCAGTTATGGTAGACAAGTCAAGTGGTAGTCAGCATCATGGATTATGTACTGTAACTGTCCAAGAGAAAGTTGAAATAATTTTCATTTATGGCAAATGTGGGAGAGTTTTTGACGCTTCTGTTGTTTTGTATGCTGAGCGTTTTCATGGAAGTGTACCATCGCTTTTCTTCATTTGTTAGAGTTGTTAAACAGTTTTCTACTGAAGGAAGTGTACAACCGAAGAAAAAAAGCGTGAAGCTGTCTGTGGAGAAAGTAATCAAATACCAGTACTAACCGCTGTGGCTCATAATCCCCATGCGAGTGTTCGAGAAATATCGCAGCAATCATAAATTTCTCGTATTAGTGTACGAAGGCGATCATACTTATCATCATAGCCCGTAATGGTCTCCAAAATTGATATTTCCATATTGATCTGAACGAACCCTACGCTTTTGGAGTTTCAAAAGGATATTTTAATTTTTGAGGATTTTTACATGAAGAGAGCATATCCTTGTTTATACGTCTGCCTGACTTCGTCCATACGGCGCTTCAGTGTTGAATTGATATGAGTATCAGCAAATTAAATCTGAATTCTGGTCTTGGAGCAGGAAAAAAATCTGGTTTAAAAAAGTTATGACCAACAGTTTTTTTTATTCACTATTGCCTATCATACAGAGAATGCCGTTAACATGCGTAGTCACAAAATTAGCAGGAGATTTACCGGAGACTTGCCAGATTTACCAAAAGCCGAAGAGACGTCCAACAAAATACCGTGTCACAAACCGAGTACCAAAACAGAACTTCACAATACTGGCCGGCAGCGACTATTATAGAAAACACCTTTGGAGATTTACGTGTAGTGTAATATAGCAGAGCAGATATAAATAAAAGAGAAAGTACATGCTTTTGTAGGGCTACAAGTTTAGATTAGTTCTTGGTCGTGCAAGAGACGCCGCATCTCAGGCACAGTTGCCAACGTTTACTGTGACCTTCCTCAGGGCGAAATGCCATGAACATTTTACAGCGAGGAAGGTCGAAGTATAAACACCGCAACGTTGGTAACTGTGGCATCAACGCGACGTCGCAATGATTAAAAAAAACAAACAACTAAATGAAACTTTTTGTCGGTTTTTGCCGCCTGAGTAAACAGATTATTTGCTAACCGGTGCACGTCGCGACCTAGGCAGAGATACCAACGTTTCGGCAGTCCTTCTGCGACCTTCCTCAAGCAGAAATGTTTCAGAGGCAGTCAAAGTTGGCCAGCCAAAACGTTGACAATTGTGCTTAGGGCGCGTCGATTTTCGCACGGCAAAGAATCTATTGACTAAGGGAACGATTTAATTTTATAAATTTTATAATAGCTTGGAATAACAAAAATTAAATTAATTATGCGAAAAGTAATTAAATTAGTCTTTTGGATGAGGTGCAATAAATCTATAATAACTCTTTTCAATAAATTGGTTTAAGGGGAGGGGGCTAAAAATGTTCCATGGCTCTCCCGTGGATACAAACTGACGCTTCAAAACCAAAGAACGTCTGCCCTGGCTTTGGAGATTCTGACGCAGTTGCCATCTCACGCCATTCTGTACATGACGCAGCATCAAACAGCATTTGTTCTGCGTTTCTGATGGCTGACGAAGTCCCGTGCTATCACGCTTTAGATGATGTAATTCGCATCCGAATTCTATCTCGTTCGTCGTCGTGTTATGAAACGAGTAGTCATTTTTCGGTGGAAATATGCTTAGCGCTTCAGCTCACCGTAAGAATAACATTTTGAAAATTGTAAACCAAAAAAAAATGCTCGATAAACTGTAGAGCTGTAACTACGCGTTTCTCAGCAAAATAACATGAAATATGTGTTCATATAATTGGGTTTAAGACGGGCATATTTTACGCCTGTAATAACTCATACTTAATCAAACAATGCAAAAGTGCAGGAGGTCTTGTCTCGATCTGGCGACAATGTAGTCGTGAAGTTTCATTCGTTCCTGTACTTTGCAAACTCTACTGATTAGATGCTGATACAGATTTGGGAAAATGACGGTTTGTTATAAAGATATATAAATTCAAGGAACCGATAATATTTTTATAAAACGTGCACAAAGATAAATAATATGGGTACTAAAAAAAGAAATTAACTAAACCCCACAAATTATCTTAGTTAAGTGAGCATTTTCATTTTATGTGAACCACATCTCTTCGGTTTGTGTATTATATGGGACTTCTTTAAAAATATGTGTGCTCAATATCATTTTATATATACATTTCTACAAGGAAATATACTTTATAGAATAGCTGACACAACTTTAAGAAAAAATAATTTAAAAATCATTTACACCTAATAACAAAATGAAGTTCTCCATTTTTTGAATGAAATTAGTTTTCTATCGAAAGTTTCTTTTAAAAAATTAATTTATATTTGTTAGTATTTAAAAGAAACTGTTGAAGATGAATGAATACAAATCTCGTATTATTTAAATGATTAAAATATCTACAAATGACATAATACACATTTTCAGTAAACAATTTAAAAACAGGCTTTAAAGTATGACTTAAAGTAAATTACGATCAACATAATGATCTGGTTTAATCCACACACCCACATCGTCCTAGGGTTTGTCATTGCATTATTTACTAAACGAATTCAGCCCCAAACAACAAACGGTATTTACAGTGACCCCAAAGTCATAAAATACGGGATTAATTGAATCTGGTCACAGGCTTCATTGACTTCCAGAACGAATCCTTCACTCCGTTCGTTCGGGCCCGCATAATGCCCTCCCCCCCGAATGTTGCAATCGCCGTCGACTACTAAGCAGCAAATGGTCAAATCCCCCCATTCTGAAATCCTGAAACGCGGCATCCAGCGGATCTCTCTCCCCACTCCGCCACCCCCACCACCTCCCGCCCGGCGTTTTGCTCCG
>BOPP01000128.1:3275719-3308721 GCA_017312745.1 Gryllus bimaculatus
GCTATGAAAACAACAATTATTTCGTTATTTGCATCTCCATATCTATTTTGCGTTGTAAATGGCGATTCTCGCACCCCTGCGCCCATCACGAAGGGCTCCAACGGGCCCAGGGGGGCGGTGAGGGAGGAAGGG
This sequence comes from Gryllus bimaculatus, assembly GCA_017312745.1. NCBI lineage: Eukaryota > Metazoa > Arthropoda > Insecta > Orthoptera > Gryllidae > Gryllus > Gryllus bimaculatus. Next base: position 3,275,852 of record BOPP01000128.1, read on the forward strand.
CGGGGATATCGGCCTTTCGGCGAGCGCTCGCCGCTTGCGAGGTGAACGGGTGCAAAGGCAGTCCCTACTGGGTGGCAGAACCGCTTTGCACGTTCGAAAATTTCAAACGATTCGCTGCCTCCGCTCGTATTGCGTGGGAACAAAAAAGTTCTTATTGATCTTTTTTTTTTTATTTGATTTCGAGTGGAAAAGTGGTTTTTCAACATCACTTGAATATACAGTGTTTTACTTTTTTCGACGATTTCCTTCATGTTTTACTTTTTTAAATGAATTCGTTATTGGGTGTTACTTATTCCAATGAAGACCGGTTCAACGCGTAGTGCAGCTTACCACGAATTGCCATACTTTTTTGAACGGAAAACTGGAAAAGCTCTTATAACGGGGCAAAAAGTACATGAACTGGGAATATGAATAAAATAACAATCGCAGTTTTTGTCAGATTATATGTAAAATTGTGTTAGCCACGTCTCTAAAAGCATTTGGTTTACATTTGTAGATGAAATATACAAAGGGAAATGTGTTGGAAAAACAAGAGATGAAATTCATTTCTTCTTTCTTCTGACGTATACTACTACATAGGTCTCGAAAGTCAGCCTGATCCTCAATGTAAGTTTTATCCGACTTACCTCCATATGACTTTCATTCCTTCATTCTGTGAATGCTTCCAGCTTCTGAAGGAAATGCTCACGACACGAGTGGTCCTGCCATCTTAGTAGCAAACGATGGTGCTTCTTGGAAGTTACGACAACACTCCTCCCCCTAGACGCGTCGTGTTGAAGGGAAGGAGCGAGCGTTTAGAGAGAAGGGGGCGCCCAGCGGTGCTTTCTTCCAGCGAAGGTGCCTGGCTCTTGTTGGCTTCGTATTCGGCAGTGGAAGGAGAATGTAAAGCTTGAACGGAAGTGAACAGAAGGGCAGTAGATTAAGAAACCGGAACAATGTACAAACTAATAAATGACAAATCTGTGGATAAAATATTAAAATGAATTAGTTAAAGAATGAATGCATGAGTAAATTTTCTGCGAAGAGTAGGATAACTGTGCTGACATCTTCACAAAAAAATACCTTACGGTTTTGCTTAGAATGTACGCAGAGAAAGTGAAGATAGAATGTTAAATTAATGAATAAATGAATTCTAAAATGATAGAATGGGCTGATTTACCATCAAAAGGAAAATGAACCAATCCTGCCTGCTAAAGAGAGATGCTAGGGATCACAAATTGTCCGTTCGCTGACAGCATCCGCCCGGATGAATGAGTTTTCGATAACACAGACCAACCAGAAAACGATTTATAAAATAGAAGTTCCGACAACATCCATAATCTACGAAGTCGAATAAAATACATAAATATTCTAGGTCATGTATTGTGAAAATACGCAATCACTATCAAATTTAAAGCGTAATACATGAATGAATAGTAGTTTGTGTTGAATATAATTTATCCAAATATATTTTTATCAGCACACATTTTTATTATAGTAAACAATGTTCCCAAACTTCGTACATTTTATTTTAGTATTTTCTTCTATATTTAATACGTTTACCAATAATCTTTTTTGTGAAATGAGCACTGATTATAATCTCTTGTACATATTTTTGTAACTAGATTGATCGAAAGGATTGATTGATTGATTGATTGTAGTACATTGATTGAAATGAGTCTGCAATGACATACACTCCCAGTACACTCTCTGGTCATGAGGGTGCGGACGTCCGAGGTAACTGAGCTCCGGCCGTGCGGCGCGCGCGCGCGTGTGTGCGTGTACGTGTACGTGTGTGCGTGCGCGTGCTGCGGCCAGAGAGGCCTAACGACGCCAGCGCGCGTCGCGGTTCCCATATGCGGCCGTTTGCGGAGAACTGCCTCGCCGCAGCGTTGCCCTCTTCCCTCGCCCTTCCCCTTCCCCTTTTGCTTCTGTTAAAGTCCCGCAAAGCTGCGGGCGTTCCCGCACGCACAACCCCGCCCCACTCCCCCCGCTCGCTCAACCCCGCCCCCAGCTCCTCCCCGCTCCGCTCCAACCCCGCCCAGCTCCGCCCCGCTCCGCCTCAACCTCCGTCCAGCTCCGCTCAACCCGCCAGCTCCGCCCCGCTCGCTCAACCCCGCCCAGCTCGCATCACCCGCCCAGCTCACGCTCAACCCCGCCGCTCCGCTCAACCCCGCCCCGCTCCGCTCCAAACCCCGCCCCAGATCCGCCCCGCTCCGCCAACCCCGCCCAGCGCGCCCCGCTCCCTCAACACCCCCCACTCCACCCAACTCCGCCCCCACTCCGCTCAAACACCGCCCACCCCGCCCCACCACCCAAACCCGCCAGCTCGCCCCCTCCGCCTCAACACCCGCCCCACCCCGCCCCACTCCACCCCGTCCGACTCAAACCCCCGCCCCACTCCACCCCGCCTCAACCCGCCCCATCCACCCCGCCCCACTCCACCCCGCTCAACCCCGCCCCACTCCACCCCGCTCAACCCCGCCCACTCACCCCGCTCAACCCCCCCCACTCCACCCCCCCCCACTCCACCCCGCCCCACTCCACCCCCGCTCAGACCCCGCCCCACTTCCGCCCCCCCCACTCCACCCCGCTCAACCCCGCCCCACTCACCCCGCCCCGCCCCGCGCCACCCCTCCCCACCCCACCCCGCCCCGCCGCGCCACCCCGCCCCCGCCCCGCCCCCCCGCTCATCCCGCTCCCGCTCCCGCTCCGCCCGCCCCGCTCCTCTCCGCCCGTCACGCTCCGTCCGGCTCGCTCCCGCCCTCTCTTGCGCCGCTACGCAGTGGTGCCAAATTGCGAAAGAACAATCATGTCTGAACCGGCTTCGATGTAGGCCCAACGACAAACAATTGCAAGTGTCTTCGAAAAATCATCTCCTGTAGATACGAAGAAATATTCAAACTAATTTGGAGATATATTCTAAAATCGCGCTGTAGGTTTCGCTCTTGCATCGCCATGACGCTGGTGCATGCTTGTTTCAGACCATTCTCACCCAAATATTCTGCTTCACCCACAATGCCCCCAATCTTATTGTCTAGCTGCAGCCGCACCTCCAAACTATTTCTCATTTTAATTATCATGAATACTTATATACAACGCAAATAAATTAGAATAAATTTCTGTCTACCATGCAATAATTATTTTCACCTTCTTGCATTTATAAGGGAGGGTGTCGCAAGCGGTTTGTAATTATTTTGATGGTTCAGCGTTGCGTTTACGTGTGCGTTACAAGTGAAGAGGGCGGTATAAAAATACTCCAAATTTGAGTTAGATATTTTATGGACGCCTTAAAGATAGCCCACGACCCATCACTTAATATTTTACAACAAAAACAGCGTATCACAAGATATTGGAAAATGTTATTGTCATCTGAAAAAGAATGTGCCAAAATTACGTTGTAATATTAATTTATCACAACATATTTTTTTCGCGTAATTTTTTCGGCTACCGTTGATTTACCCTGAGTAGACCGCCTATAAACACTGATTAACACAGGACTGACGGCAATTCCACCTATCCAGCAGTACACACTTGCGTGTTTTGTGTCGATGATTTTGTAACAATTGTAACTAAACCGACATCTTTTCTTAGCGTATTAAATATAAGAGGGAATTTCCGAAATGATAAATAACCAGCAGCATCCTCGCATAAAGTTTCCGTGCACTGTCGTTCACCGCGCCCCACCCGCCGCCACCGCCCGCCACCGCCGCCACCGCCGCCACCCCGCCATCCGCCGCACACGCCGCCCCCCGCCGCCCGCGCCGCCGCCTCCCCGCCGCCGCCGCCCCCCGCCAACAACATCACACATTCCACCGCCACCGCGCCACCGTTCCCCAACACTCCCGCACCCCCCGCCGCCCCACCACACGACCGTTCCGTTGCACCGGGCCCGCCCCCTCCCCGCCCCCGCCGTCTCCATACACGCCGCCGCCCCCCGCCGCCTCCATCACCGCCCCTGCCTCTTCCGGCGAAGTCGCTCGCGCGAGTGCGGCAACCCGTGTAATATTCTTGCCCATTACCAGATAAATGCCCTCTCCAGTAAAGAACGCCCAAGCGCTCGCTTCCAGGCCTCGCCAAGTGTCTTGCAGCAAGGCAGTCCGTTCCAGAACCAAAGCCACTGCCTGCTACAGTGTCGATGTATGTGGCAGCAGTCCGTAGGCGAAAAATCCAAGCAGATAACACTAGAGGTTTCACACAATAGCAAGTAGACGTCTCTACTAACTAACTTCCTAAGTTCAGTTTTAGGTATTGTCCAGCCTCTTTCCAGCTCTACCAAAGGCGCCTGAAAATAAACGTTTTACATTATTTTTCTCAAAGTTTTACCGTTTACTTATAATAATACACTATTTATTAACAGAAGAGTAATATCGGTCCAATATGCACAATTTAATTGAATCTTTGTAGTTTTGAAACAATTCGTTGAGCGTTTCCTGAAAATGTGGAATGACGCACTAATGACCTCAACTTCTTCCGTTATCCAAAAGCACTTGCTCACAAACCGTTTTTTACTATGCTCAAACCTTCCGCGTTCTATTATTATTAAAGCTATTACATTCTCATCCGGGCCCAAAAGCCCCCGCTATTGGTGGGACGCACAAATGAACTGTACACAGGTAAGCTAAAACCTGGCGAAGTTAGTGTTTTCCTTTTTTATAATTTTGTAATAAATATATATAACCACTAGTTCTTAACAAAAACCAGTGAATTTTCCTGGTAATATTCTTCACTCCAACACAAGTTGGATGACACACATTAAACATGTTTCGACACTAACTTATCTAAAAGGATCTATTTACAGCTTTATTTACACACACACAGCAACACACACACACGACACACATATATACTATATAATATATACTTATATATATATATATATAATATATAACAAATTTGTTCTTTCTAGTTTCCCGTTGTCACTTCTTTCCACTTATACCCTGTCTCTAGCATATGCGCTCCCAAGAATACCTATTTCATTAACAAATGACTGACCAATTTTCTTGTCTTTTACACATCTCCAACCTTTCCGTGGTCCCACTGGTGACTGCGTGCGTCCATCTTTCCGGGTCAAATCGCTGATTATTCCTCCCCATTCATTTTTAATCGTTTTGCCTTTTGGCTGCGTCTTTTAGTTTAGTCTTTCTTTAATGTCAACATTCTTTGAATCTTCTCTCTTAGATCCGATGTTCAACATTTTTCTCTCCACATTTTTCTTTGCATAATCTCTATCGTTTAGCTCTTTTGACATTAAGGCTTAAAGCACGCGAAAAATAACTTGTAGGAAACTCTCAATAGATCGCAGCACTATCACAGGGGAATGTTTACTGATAACGTCTAAACCAATGGCTCCGATTTTTAAATTTCGTAAACGGCCTTTACGCCTTTTTAAATATGAATGTTACCTACCGATTGACCTTTCTCTCCAAAAATCTAGCAAAAAACGACGTAATTGAAATTAGTTTCTCAAGACTTCCGAGAACAAAATTAAAAATGTTGACCTAATATGCGCGATGTCGACCATCTGTCCTATATACCCAACTCGCCGTGACAATCATGCACATCGACGAAATAGGAGCGTCCGCTATAGTGGAAATTATACCGAAACACCCTCGCCCCCTCCCCCACTTCCCCCTTCTGTCACCGTTGGCGTCACCACTCACCCGTTGTGGGCCTCTGTCAGCGCGGTAACGGCCGCCAGGCCCGGCTGTCGGTGCGGCCAGGCCCCGACGGAGAGGCGTAACGTTTGCGGAGTCATCAAGCCACACACTCGTTATGCGTCTCCGTCACGTGTGCGATCTACAATCTGATTTTTCCACGGATATCAATACTAGAGATTTTATACATCTATTGACAGACTGAGGTAAACGGTCTAAATAGTATGACATAACTAACTTTTTTCACCATATTTCAGCCCCTTTCCTTCGAACATACCTTTTAAATATTTTGTGATGCATTACCTCAAAATAATTGATTCGATTTTTAACTATTTTTTTTAAAAAAGGAACTAATTGTTAAATATCAGCATTATACATCTCCCAACATCTTATTTTTAATATATTTACTTCTAAGGTCTTCTTGTATCATTTCTACTTGGATCTTCAGTTTCAATACCGTATAAATAATGAGCGTGAGTATCGCACGATTCTTCTTATCCTGCAACTCTTTTCATTCTAAACGGCGTTTACTCTATTCACAAGTTCATCATGGTGAATCTCTATTTCCAAGTAAAATAGCAATACCGAAGCTAATTTTAAAAGACGTTTCTCGTACGTTTCGAAAAATTAAAAAAAATGCATTAACTATTCTTGGCTTTTCGGGTGATTCAGTCCAAAGGCTGTTTTGCAGACGTTTCCGACCCTTTTCTGGTCTTCCTCGGGCTGGTATGCCCATAATATAAGATGTGTATGGACATGGTAAGACCACGACAAGATGTCGAAACGTCGCGCGGACAACTTCGGACACGGCTCTACCCGGACAGCCCAGATCATGCCACATGACTCCTGGCCTAGAGGAAGCCTACGACTTCAAATTTAAGAAAGGGAAATAGCGGTCTGGCGAGCTGTATCCTGGACTCCAACGTCGCCAGACAAGCGATCGAAATAGATAGTACTGCTGTATTATGTTATTCAGCATACTTGGTAAAGTGTATTTTGATATAAAATAAAGTTTGTTATATTTGTATAATTTTGAATGGGAATAATATATTCCTGGTGAGTCATTTGCATACAGACTACGTTAAATGAATAGCAGGTAATATGCAATTGGATAACTCTCGAATGTTTGCTTGCAGTTTGGAGCCGTGTTTTCCTTCCATTTTCTTTGGTTTTATAAAAAGTGGATTTTTCTAGAAAAAGTTATTTGTAGAAATTGCAGGATGCAAAAACCAGTTAAGACGTGACCTCTTTCGGTGACATATGGACACAATGATAAAATAATATGGAACATTCAAACGGTTTTAAAAAGAAAGAATCTTTTTCTGTCGAGTATGACTTAGGATATCCTTTAACTCTAACGCTTACACAAGTAAGTGCAATCTACACAAACATTCAGAGAAGATAGAAAATGAGGTTCTCTTTCAATGTGAATTGTTTTTGAAAATCTTAAATATATGCCGTACAGTTAGCAACATTGGAAAATCTTTTTCTTTCGTTTTCGAGGATGGACTTTTGCCCGATTGACTGAATCAGCACGGTATTCATGCACATTTGTTGTAAATTTTGCAACAATCTCGGCTGTCTCCTTTTCTGTTGGTAATGGAATAATTATAGTGCGTTGCAATCTGTTGTTCACCGCGTTTAATTCTTCCAGATAACATTGGCATAATTTGTTAGTTTGCCAAGATATCTTCCGTCTGATCTTTGAATAGTTATTGAATATTATCTAACAGCCACGGACTCTCCATTTTTTCAGTTGTTTTTGCTGTCAATTATAGGACTCATTATGACATATATTATTATTATTGACTTATATTATTAATTATATAATTATTATTATTATTATTATTATTATTATTATTATTATTATTATTTTTATTATTATTATTATTTATTATTATTAATTATTATTATTGTTAAGTAATAAAATACACAACAATAGGCACCGCGTTTGGATAAAAAAACCAAGTAATGTACACTTTATGTATCTGCTTTATATCTCTATATAATGCACTGCGATCTACATTCGAGTGTCCGTGTTGTTGCCGACGATTTTGCGACTTCCTTTAAATATTATCACGAGAAAATCTTTGAATTTTGCTCTAAGGTCTGATTCAGTCTTGCGATTGTGGAAAACTATTGAAGCACAATTTTGCTCCGACTGCATCGGGCGTGTTGTCTTTCATCGGCCACCTGCCGCAAAAGACTAGAGCAGGAACTTCAGAGGCACGAAAGAGCCTGACTCGCGTAAAGTGGCCGGAGAGGGGGCCCGGAGTTTCCAGTCCAATGCGGACATGGTTCGCAGAAATAGACAACGTGGAGAATGCTCACCACCGAAGTTCACTGATCGGCTCGCTACTCGGTGTTTTCTCTGGCTTACACTTCTGCTCCATGCCCAGCGTGTTTACTACGTCTGTTCATCCCGAGCCACCTCATTCTTATTGTTGGAGATCTAACTCGATGCGAGGCTGAGGATGCGCTCAATGTTCTTGCAAGCACCCCCCGCCTAATCTGCATCTTACTAGCGTCCAAATATTATTACGCAATATCCATAGCCAAAAATCAAAACATCATACGAGAATAAGAGAAACAAATAAGGATAAGTGGATGTCACTCAAATGTGTAATTTTTGTATCTTCACAATATGGCCTTTAATACCTGTAGTACATAAGGCTGCCCACAGGCTTCAAATCCCGTCTTGTTAAGATGTCAAGTTCGAACAGATACTCTAGTTATAGTTTCACTACACAGAAATTGCTGTTATGGCGCGGTGTTGAAGTACGCCGAATTCTATTTCTTTGTCACTTTCTTACATAACGAGAGTATCGTTCCTGCGTTACGCTGTGTATTCGTTGTCTTTATACGAAGCAAGAAGCCATACTTTCACGAAAAAGTCACAACAAAATAAAAATGAATACGCTATACACTTGTGTAACGAACAGAACAAACATGCACGCTCAATCACTTGAGTTTTATGTCTTCTCAGAACAAAAAACTGTCTAATATATTAGCATGAAGATATTGACTCATACAATGATGTTCAAAGCAATATACTATTTCTTGACTGCCTTCGTAGGCGGCATATTGCAAAACACGTCAATATGCTATAACTTCGCTGAATGCTGCGCTGAATGCGTCTATCTGAATCGATATACTGTATACTTGGCGGCCATTCTTTAGTTCTCCTCAATTGTACGACAGATGACAGTAATATTTAAATATGAGTTTAATTAAAGTTTTGAAATAATTTTTATTTGTGGCAATGTATTGAAATTTTCCTCACTAATTCCAAGGAGATTACGTGTCAAATTGCCGCCTTGTCATCAATGAGACGTCAAAAATCGTTAACTAGTTTGTGAACACTTTTCAGGTTTTAATCGGCCAAAAGTAAATGTTTTGAGACTTCAAGATGTGAAAGTGGCTTTAGGATTGTACTATTTGTTCAGGTACTAAAACTCATTTATAGAAGAGGGAATACTGCACTATAATTGAAGTACAAAATGGTCAGTGATGAATTGAGTGTCTTGTAAACATTTCTTTCAATAACCGTGCCCCACTCGTCCAAGAAGTTCGCAGGGACAACCAATTATTTTTCTCAATAATTTAATTTTCATGTCACATCATTATGTGCTAACTTTTAGGAATTAGCGTTGGTCACCACCAAAAGCCTTTGTGTTATCTCTACTGCTTGTTAATCTGGCAACAACAGAGATTGTGAATCTATAATCATAAATCGAAGATGCAAACCTCAGAATCGATGAAGCAAGGATCACCGAATTGACAATGGGACCCCAGCAAGTCGGCAAGTGGGGGATCGACCAGCAAGTCGACGAGAGTGGGGGATCGACCCAGCAAGTCGATCGAAGTGGGATGACGCACAGTGCATCGAGATCGCCGCAAGTCGATCAAGTGGGGATCGTACCCAGGCTAAGTCGATCAAGTGGGGATCGACCACAAGTCGGATCAAGTGGGGATCGACCCACAAGTCGATCAAGTGGATGGAAGTCGACCCAGGCAAGTCGATCAAGTGGGGGATCGACCCAGCAAGTCGATCAAGTGGGGGATCGACCCAGCAAGTCCATCAACTGGGGGATCCGTCCAAAAAGTCGATCGGACTATCCGGTTGAACTATTATAACTATTTTGACTATTTTGACTTTTTTGACTATTTTGTCAATCAGTCCTTCCGTCAGTCCTTCAGTCCTTCCGTCAGTCCTTCAGTCCTTCCGTCAGGCCGACTGTCCGTCCGTCAGGCCGACTGTCCGTCCTTCTTTAAGCCGACCGTCAATCAGTCCGCCTATCTGTCCGTCATGCCGATCGTTAGTCCATAAGATACCTATTTCATTAACAAATTGGACTGGCCAACTTTTTCTTTGTCTTTCTACACATCTCCAACCTTTTCGTGGGCCCCAATGGGTGACTGCGTGTGTCCATCTTTGCGGGTCAAATCGGCTGATTATGTCCTCCCCATTTCCATTTTAATCTTTTTGGCTCTTGTACTGTCTTTTAGTTTGGTATTTCTTCTAATGTCAACATTCTTGACTCTGTCTCTTGGATCGATGTTCATCATTTTCCTCCAAATTTTTCTTTGGCATGTCTCTATCACATTTAGCTCTTTTACATTAAGAGGTCACGTTTGTGCTCTGTACATCAGAACAGATCACTCACAGCTGTCCAATGTATGTTTTTTATTGCTATGTTTTCTTTTTTGTTATTTAATATAAATGATAAACTATAGAATTTATGCCAGGCGTTAGAGATCCGAATATTAATTTCCTTTTCTTGTTTATTTTGGAATGATATTTATCCCAAATACATATTATTCAACGTAGTCTGTTGTACTATTATTTATTGTGGTGGGTATAGCTGACCGGTTTGTCATAAATTTAGTTTTGGTATGTTTACAAATGAACACTACATTGTTGACCAATCCCGATATCTCATTCTGTTCTTCTGGGGATATTTCTAAGATTATTACTTGTCTGCAAATATTATTTTTTTAATTTTCTGCCATTTACATTTAGACCGTATTCGTTTTTGATGTTCCTAAAGACTGATTCTAGTACACTTATGAAAAAATTCGGCGATAACGGATCTCCATGGCGAAACCCCTTTGCAATTTGAATATTGGTCCTTCTAACTCAGTCTCAGCCCAGCTATTTGTATTATGTATTGTATATGTTCTAATTAATTTCAAGCTAAGTATCATTAATTGCTTAGCCTGATGTGCGAAAAATACTTTTAGATACTGTGTTTGTTGACAATACGAACTCCAGATAATTAAGTAGAGTAATTTGCTGAAGAATTAATAAAGTTAAGTAAAAAATAGTTCACTCTCTTGAAATATGGAAAATAAAAATATCTTAGCGTATTTGGAAAACGACTGAATTTTTTATTGCTTTACTGAGTGGTATTGCGTATTTTGGGTTTAATGTTGTTTGAATATTATCACTCAAGACACACCGTTTTGCCCGTAGTAATATACATTAAAGAAGAAAGTGTTGGTTAAATGAAAGGTGAAAAAAATAATTTAAATAAATCAAGAAAAAATCGAATACAGTTATCTGATAAAATTGATAAGACTCTCTGCAAAAAAACTGGTTCTTATTTTGCGATATAGTAGCCGACACATAGTGCTCTGAAGATATACAATGATAAAAGATATTAGCGTCCTATCATGGACTGGGATATACGAAATGGACGTGATAGAAAACGTTTGGAGCTTCGCAAATGGTAAGGTGATACTTCGATTTGAAGCTAAACTGCATTAAACTTTTGGAATATATGTCGCAAAGAGTGCAAGATTTGTTGGTAAATAATTATGTGCTTTATACAAAATGCTAATTTTTGTATGAATTTTTCATGAAACTCTTAATCTAATGATTTGAACCAATATGTACATTGTTGTTGTTTTTCCTTCGGGACAAAAAAAATAAAACAAGAAGCCGTGATTGTTTCGTAAAACCGAATGAAAGTGTTTCATCTCATATGACAAAAATTGCTGTGTTTTACGTGCAGATTGTCTTCCGATTTTAAATTCTGTTCTTGAAAAGTTGAAGCATCACGTACGATTTTGATAACCTTCAGAAGCTAATATTTACGAAAATCATAACAAAATAATGAAACAAATACCATTCGTGTAATAACTTTTGTTGAAAATCAATTATACCTGAGGTTTCTATACATTTTTATTTCTAATAAAAATGGGCTAAAATACATGTAAATCGGCTAACACCTTCTAAAGTGTTATCATATTATCTTGAATTATATTGTATTGTATTCTATTGTATGAAATAATTATATTGTTTCTGTAAAATCATCACTGTAACCAATGTATAGAAATGCATCTTCTTCATGATATTCCTATTGAAAGAAGAAATAGAGCAATCATTAGACCAAAAACGTAGTTACGGTGAACATAAAAATTAAAAATTGGAATATGGAAATAGAATGACAAAATTCTTTGTATAAGGTATTATCACTTAAATATACCATATTTTTTGTTTCAGAAATTTCTATTTAAATTACGAAAGTTAATGAGTGAACTTTTAATGTCCATAACCAATTTCAAATAACGTACTTACAATAAATGTTTCACGATTTTAAAAATAATGTGAGTTGTAATTGAAACGGTAACAATTTATAAGCTTTTGAAGTTTTGTCTTTAAATAAACATTTTATTCGCGTTTCCTGTTTTGTTGCAGTTAACTACAGCTATCGCGGACCTTTACTTGCAAATGTAGCTTGACATGCATTCTTAAGAAGTAATGTATGAGTGAGGTTAATAATATCATTCTACTTGGAAATTCTTTTGAAACTTATATAGTGGATTAGAGGTTTGTGTCCATTTACATGCGCATAAAAGCCAACAAACCTCATATAAATTTCCCATTGTCAAATTGACAGCAGGAATTATATCTTTGATGAAAAAGAATAATGTAGCTTTGGGACTCATTTCCAATTTTTTGCGTATTAAAAAATAAAATTGTCCGAGAGTTAAATCATATGGAAGCAAATATTTTTTGTTTTCTTCTAAGTCGCTGAGTTTTGACGTTGGTGCTTTCTCTAAAATTACCTGTAGAAATGCATTATAATCACTCTATTGCAATTTTAATAGTTGTTGTATTGTGAGTATTTTTAACTTTAATAATAGTTAATAAAATAATACAATAAAACTTAATTAATTACTATTTTTGGAATAATAAATCTACGAATTTTAAAAAATGCTCTCACTTAGAGGAAATTATTTCTAGCCTACGTACTATGACATATATGCCACAAGGTATATCAAATCAAGGTAAATTGGAAAAAGCCCTTCAAAACTCACCGGCACCCTTTCGGGGTAGCGTCTTCGCATACCTTCGGCCTCGTCTTTTCTTTTTTCAAAGGTTTGTTCAGCTTTAAATTTAAATTTCATCATATTGCTAAGGTTTTTTAAGGTCTTCGTTCTATGCACTATATTACAATGCATGGTGACAACTGTGAATCTGAACCTTCAAATAGTAACTGACAGTTGAATGATAATTAACACCTGAGTATCGTAATCTGTTTGTTATTGAATATTCTGTCGAGCGAGCTGTAACGTGCAATGCTAACCGCTAGATGGATGACGTTTACCAAATATTCCTCCAAGCTGATACTTTGATGGTGAGGACACCCATGACCCTTTTTGCACAGCAAAAGCGTTGATCTTATTGCGAAAAGTGGTTTGTAGTAGGGAGTTTTCCGCAGTTTAAGAAGTATTGTGTTGTTTATAACTCATGGCAGAGCTATAAAACTTATATTTGTATTTTACAAGATCACAATTACCTCCCCGAGTAAGTTATTCAGTTTTGGAAGAAATACAGTTTTCTTTCCACGGGTTAACTTTTCTAAAAGACACTGAAAGAGTTGATGGTGTGTGAAAAGATACAGCCAGCATCCTTATCTGACGACGCACATTTCTGTTGAACCGTATTTTTTTCTTTTACACTAATCTGCGAATTTTATATCTTCAACAGACCAAGACATACTAAACGAAACATAACAGCAAGATTGAGAATTCCTGAATGCTAGGTGTTGATTTAGCCGAGTTCGCTAATGTACTGTTGTTAACTACTGTAACTAGAATTATAGTTACTGAAAAGACGCTAAATGTTGAAGAAATCACTCATTTTCTTACTGAAGGACCTCGTGAGGTCTGTTCTCTTCTTCGCTTGACAGCTCGCTACAGACCTTGGCCGACCCGCGGTGACCAAGTCTCTCGGCCATGTGAAAAGTTGTTCGTGTGGTTAGCACGAAGACATCTCTTCACCGTATATACTGATCTTCTTAACCTGAGGGTGGGCTTTCTCATCATCACACATCAATAGATACTCGTGCTGGGACAGTTGCAAGGAAAGCGTTTTGCATGTGCCTTGGCCGGGAATAGAACCCGGCGTTGCGCCATCAAAAGCGAGCACGCTAACCAGCGAACCACTTGAGAGGTACTTGTACGGATTGCTATAGAATTAATCGGTTCGTTAACACCATTTACACAGTTTGTTAAAGTAAAAATGTGAATGTATGAGCTGTATTAGTATGTATTATATTGAAATTATACAAGGTAATTTGAGATTTATTTATGAAGTTGACATTACATTAATATAATTGTTCTTTTTAAGAAATTGTAATCTACTTTATATAAAGATATTGATTCTTAGAAGATTTGTTATTCATAACTTATTTTTTTTATAAGGCGAAAGGTAACATTTTGAATCTGTTTTTTTTCTACCTAAACGTTTTAATACGTTTATAGAAATAAAAAAGTATACAAAAGAACGATACAAAGTGTTATGTTACTTAAATTATTTTCATTTAAAATACCTCTGCCCTCTCCAAGGCAAACGATAAATTTCGTCAAATTGTTCCTATTATTTGTATTTAAATAGTCGTATATTTTTTTTAAAATGTTTATTGCCGTCTAGATCCTCACTTTCTTTTGATTGAACAGTAAAATATTAATTAGTACAATGCATATGTATTAAACTTGTAAAAAGCTGTGGAAGTGCAATTGGGCTGCATTTAATTCGAAGCTTTTGCCGTGCAACAAGGCTCCCTATTCTGCGGATGCACCTTACGAGAGAACGAGGTCATACAACCAGTGGAGAGTACATCATTGGCTCCTGAGGAGACTGGTGACAATATTCTGAACTGAGATATCGTGCCGGTTTGTATACGCGCTTCTTCCATGATCAACATGTAAATTGCTCTGATCTGAACAATTATGATTCTTTTAAAAACCAAATTGCGTGTCTTTCCCGTCACATTTTTAACTTTTAACCGCAATTTTCAACTTTCATTCTATTCAAGGAAACTTTATAAAATTTTGAAAGTAATGAAGATTTCATGAAGTTATATTGTAACTCTATTTTTAATGTACTAGTTAAACTGAAGATGACTGTAGGATACTTTGTTAATTTATTTAGAGAGATTATGAACATCAGCAACACTTAAAACACGTTTAACAAGCTAAAAAAGTCTGGAGTAAAATTTTTACTATAGCCAATCCAATATAACACGATCGTCACGATTTTCAACATTCGAAAGCATTGCTGTTGTGCATTCAGGTAAAGTGTCGATACAACTGATTCTTTTGTGTCAAAGAGAATTGAATGTTTACGTGTGATAAAAGGTATTTTTCAGTCGCATTGGTGAAACATAATTTTGTACAAAACGCCATTGTACAAAATATCACAAAGCGAGTAGCAAAGCATTATATAGCGAAGCGAGTTCGTATTTCAATTCCAGCTCTACCTTTAGATCTGCTCCTCATTCCAACACGAAAAGCAGTGCTATTTTTGCCAGTATTTTCCTGTTTTATTGTTAAAAAACACCCCGTTAATATATGTTAAAAATCTCATGCTCTACTTGAGTCGAGCTTTTTCCCGGTTGATATTACGACAGGTATATTAGCCGCATTCCCCTGACCTTATTTCCTCAGAAGTCCCGGTCTTGCTCGGCTGCCGTGGGGCTTTCTGCGTCTGACGCTTGGCTGGGTGAGCCCGAGTGCTCACCGCCCCCGTCCCCCCCCCCCCAAGGGGGGCGAGGGGGCGACGCTGGGCAGGCACGGCGCTGGCGCCAACCCGCTCGTGTTTTCGGATCGCCAGACGTCCATTAGGAGACGCAGAGTCCTCCCCGCCCTCACCCCCACCCCCCACCCCCCGCCTCCTGCCCGCTGAGCCTTTCATCCCGTAGTCGCCTCCACTCGGTTGCGCCGCCGCCTCACTGCACTTCTGCCCCTCTCCCTCTCCCTCTCCTCTCCTCTCCCTCTCCCTCTTCCATCCATCCTGCTTACCCGCGTTCTTATTCCACCTTACGACCGAGTAGTTTGTTTCTCGAGCGTGTTAATAAGCGAGGCCATAATTGCACTGTAGTCAAATGAATTAATTACTCTTGCATAATTCAGTGTATTATCTACAGATTGTGGTTTATCACATGTCTTGAAAAAAATTCAATGAAGTGCGAATCCTTCACAATCTGTATTTTAAAATTACCAAAGGACTTCACTATTGTTATTTTGCTAAAGTAGAAAATAATATTATGAAGATAATGTATATTTAAGTAGGTTGAAATTTTACATATCTTTGTGAGTAATTAAACTGAATAATATTCAAGATCATTCGAGCATTACAAATGATTTTAAAATATCAAATAAATTGTCAAAATACCTGTATATTAATACAATTTTTGTATTGTATTACATTACAAACTAGTATTACTATTCAATTCATCAATGTAATCGGTGTACTCTTAAAGTACTTTGTGACTCGTAAATTTAAATTTTTTATCAAATCTCGCGCATATAATGATGACAGAAGATCATTGTAAGCTCGAAGCAATAATATACATAATTTTCTCAAAATCCAAAATTAAGGTCTTTGTTAAATTGTCCCTAAAACAACATGAACCAAATGGTATATAAAAGTATTCGTTAGAATTACAACAATGCGTTTAGAAACTGGGAAATGTACATCCAAAACTGCAGACAGATTCGATTTACAAAAAGGAAAAATATTTTTCCGTTGTAACTTTCAAAATACTGGGTATAGAAAATGAACGTCAATCTGTGAACCTGTACCTCTTCAATATTTTATTTTATCTTTACTCTCCACCCCCAACTATCAACTTCTTTCGTCTTCTAGGTAAGTTTTCACACTTTGTACAATGTTTTTCTACATTTAAACTTTTTTTCCTTCCTCATTTCTAATTCGTTTTTTATTCTTCCCCTCCCTTTACATAGCACTATCTATTTTTCTTTACCTTCCCCTCCTTACAAAGTTTTCCTAAAGCCCACCCCGCCCATCTTCCACGGTTTCGAGCTTTCGATTCCCCGCGTCGTCAACACACGTCTGGTCACCGATCTCCGCTTTCACCGCAGCCTCCACCGCTGTGGCCCCTCTCTCGCGTTTTCTTTATCTCTGTCTCCGACCTCGTTTCGTCGACCCCCCTCCCCCTCCCCGCGGCCTGGCTGCCGCCAAAAAGCGCATAACGCGGCTTCCAGCCCTCCCGTCCCCCCCCCCAGCCCCCACCCGCCCTGACTCTGGATTCGAATTCAAAATGCTTGATCCGAGTACTTTTGCTCTGCGGCGCGCAATTCAATCGCACTTTCATTAGATAGCATCTCTGTCTGCCGATTATTGCGGCCTTTCGTTCGCGGGCCGTGCGCAACGCGGCGCTCTTACTTCCGCTCGCTCGCACGCACGTGACTCTGATTTCTCTTCCTCTGCGGAGTCTTTTGAAATACGTTCTCTCACTGTGTAATTGTTTCAATCTTGAATGCGCTCCGGGGATAATTGTGCATTCAAATTGTGTTACGTAAGAGGAAGGAGGCTATCAACAGCGCTGTTTAATGCACTACGCCCTGAAGAAGGCCGCGCAATGGCGACCGAAGCGTCGGCACCTTTGCCATGACGCGGCGTCACGCGGACAACCAATTAAACACTGACTCCGGCCGCGCCAGTCTACGCATCTCACATTACAAAAATGCATTGCTGAAAATGGTCTTTCAGGCTTTATATTATGACCGTTCTTACAAGTAATATCGATCAAAAATTATAAAAGAATAGTAATGTATTCTATCTAAAAATAAGCCACTAGCAAATAATTCATCATTATAACTGTAGTGCACCTAATCTAATTTATTTAATAGACTTTTTGTTATTTAGCGTGAAACTACGACATCTTGTAGCGTCACGGCTTGGCAGCAGCAAGCCGAGGCAATGTATGAGGTTGGGGACTAAAAGATAGACGCCCAAAACAAGACGGGACTTCCGACAGAAATGCGTCCGCGGCCAGGCAGCCCAGGAAAGGCTCTTTCAACCGCGGGGTGGATATGACTAAGTCAGGTGACCTGAACCTATAAAGACGCCGCGGCGAACCGGCGCGAACACGGTAACTTTTTCTGTTCCTCGTGCCTAGACCAACAAAAACTTTGTCCTCCCAGGCTGTGGGAGTGCCGAGGGCACGTTTGTTGGTTCGACGATTCGGACAGGAGTGATGTGTTCTTCAAAACATTCGGCAGATCGTCAATCTGCCGGCACACCGGCCAATTTGCGACGAACGGCCTTGCAGGCTGGTGTAGGCTCGGCCGCAAGCGCATTAGGAGAGGAGGCTGCAGTGTAGCTTCTGGCAACCGCCTTAGAGTGAGAGTTGTAAAAAAATGTACATTGTGTAAATAAAACTAATACTCACTCGTGTCTGTTTCCTTGTGGTGTAGATCACTACACACGACGTTACAATCTATTAGGCAATGAGTTCAACAAAATAACAGGTGACGATAAAGATGAGCTTTTGCATGCGATATGTGTGTTTTAGTATGTGGGGGCCACATTATTAAACACTGCTTTAATTAAATATTTTTTCTTAAATAATGTATCAGAAACGTCTGAAAGAGACTTTTTCTTACAGCCAGTCAATGTACAATTATTGTTTATTTCTTCCACGAATATAAAAGAATGCCTGAAGGTTTTTGAAAATTGTTATTCCATACTTTAAGGTTATTTATGTAACACAGAACATCAGAGAAGGGATTGATCTTAATTAATACTTTTAATAATAATAATAATAATAATAATATTAATAATAATAATAATAAAGATGTTAAAACCATGTTCATTTTAGTTATGTCAAAAAAGGTATGTCAAAATCGTCATTTTTAAAACCTTATACAACTTACTAACACTGCTTTGTGTGAGAAATTATCTCCTCGCACAATTGCATCCCTGAAGAGTCTTCGCCCCCCCCCCCTTCTGTTTCAATTTTTGGATGGATTATTAACTACATCAGGTAGATGATACTGACGAATTTCACTAATACATTTTCTTTTTTATAGAGTTCAACTATTATACAGATTATTTGGTTATTTTATAGTTCAAATTTTATGGAGCTGATAACTTTAAATCAGAATACGTGGCCTGCACTATTATGAATCCTTGACGTTCGTTGACTTTAAGTGCTATGCCAACCTCTCCTTCTACTCACAATATTAGCTGCCACTACCAAAGGAGTTGAGTTCCAGACACTATTGGAGCCGGTAGTTCACCTAGCATATTTTGTCATTCATAAAATCTTTTGAGCAGTGAAAGAAGAAGAGGAATGCAAGCGATGGCGCTTTAACTTTCGATTTCTGAATGCATGTTGTGTACCAACCCTCGAAGTGTGCAGTGCATCTCTCAGGACGCTCCACCCCTGGGCATTGGGCCATCGCAGTCACCTCGCCACCAATCACCGCGGCACTTCGCAAACGTCCCCGCTCTCCTCCCACGAGCCCCACCTCCGCTGTCTTCCGACCGGCTGATAAAGCTTCGAGTCCAATAGGCGACGGACTCGCGTTAATGGCTATGATTTAACTGATGGACTGTTGACTGTATTAACACGCTCGCGCGCAGAGCATTAATTTTACTTTAATGGCTACGGCGCTCCCGGCGCGCCATTTGCATCTACAAATTAAATCTAACGTTGGAAATTTGTGGGCTTCGGTTGTCGACGGACGTTTAATGACCCGCCCAATTAGAAATATGGCCGCGACATCTCGATGGAGCCGGCGCCCATCAAACCGGCGAGAAGGCCCTTCAATCGAGACCCCGGGGACCGATGTGATAATCGCCGCCGTTCTGTCTCCCCCGTGTTGGACTAATGACGCAAAAACACGAAGCCGTGTGGACAGCGATGACTGGTCGCCCCACACGAACGGAGGCTGGGCGATGTGGAGATGAGGTCGGGTTTATTGCGGATTCGTCGAATTTGATAATGGTCGATCGAGAACACGCTTCGAGAGGCGGCCGTGCAGGTTTGAGGGCTGTGATTCATTTGAGGGTGGGCCGAACATTGATGGATGCGTGTTGAATGTTGTAACGTTGAGTTAATAGCGTCGTTTTCGCACCTCGGATTTAGTGCCTCACAGATCAGGTTAGTTTGATTAGTGAGAGTTATTAAAATTTTGGATTACTTGATGTGCAATTTAAATCGTTGCTTTTCACAGAAATTGTGAATGTTGGAAAAAGAAAATTATGGCACTTTTCAATGTCTCTTCGTAATTTACTCGAAAAAAATAGCTAAACCACTGCGAAGCCCATTACTATTTTAACAGCATTCGTAAATCACACAATTAATACTCACTAACTTTCATTAAAATTTTAAAAATACAGTGAGTTATTACAATTGTCTTATGATCGATGTGATTATCACAAACCTCTTCAAGCTACAAGTAAGACGCATGTTGTCAGGGTTATCGCCCAGAGACATTGTTCGAGGTATGTGAGCATGTTTGCTACTTTAATCCCAAATTTTTATTCACTTGGTAAATTGTACTATTTCTTTGATTGTTTATACAATATAAATAATCAAGAATTCTGTTTTTATTTTATTAAAATAATTATTTCTGAAACTAATTAAGAAAAATGGTGTTAGGCATTCGAATGCAATGTAGGATGAGACGACGATAGGACCTGAAGCATTTTGTATAAACGCCAAGTACGTTTTCGAGCCAGTTACATAGCTTCTTTTCCGAACGTTTTTTATTACGAATATTTCGTGCGAGTTACGAATTATTGACCGGGAGTGATGGCTCAGGACATCAACTGATGTCACTTCAGGGCCTCTTACCGGAAAGTACTAGGTTAGAGTTCCGACGGTGGAAGGATTTTCGACAATACTTACTTACACACGCTTACACTAACATGCTCTACACTACCAGACATGTGGGAGACTGGTCGGGAGCTTAGAGCTTGTCCTGGCTAGGGGTGGATTCCACTGGGGGGAGATACCTGGTTGAGGGAAATCCCGTTGGCCGACGGTAGGTTGGCGCCGGATCTCGCCATCTAGGGGGGGATGATCATGTGCACCTCCCGCGATAAAACATGCACTATACTTTCGGGACTAATGACAATATCAGCTGACTTACCGGGAATCACTAATCAACCAATCAACGAAAGATTTTACTACGTATATTTCGTACAAGTTTCGAATTCTTGAAAAAATAATTCAAATTCTGATAAAATACTCTGAGAAACACAGACGTATAGACGTGTAAATGCTTTTTGCCCCAGGATTTTGTTTACTTCGCAGCGCGGTGTTGTTTTATTTGGCCACGACTTTTTTCCAGTGCGCTTAAGGCTATTTGGCCGCACGAATCAACAAACGGTGAAGGGAAGTACTAGTTAACAACATATATCCCACCCCATTCATTTTATAAAATGTTCGCAAACTTGGAATAATACTGATCTGAGGTGCTTCCTACTTCCTCTCCCAGTATATTTTTAATATAATTGCAATGTATAATTTTAAGTTACTGTAAGTTAGTAAAGGATAGATTAAGGCCATCAAACATTTGCACAGTTAATATGTAAACTGAACAATGCAATGTCTACCAACAAAAAAATAAAAATAAAAAGTAGTAGTTTTTACGCACGAGGGCTGAGAAAAAAACCGTATTTCGGCGCATCGTTTCATTACGAAGTCCTCTGCTGCAAGACGCTGAGGCGCGCGGCCCCGGAGCCTCCACCTGGCGGCCGGTCGCGCTCTTAAGCGCTGCCTGCGTTCTAATTAAGCGGCGCGGCGCTGCGCGGAGGCGGAGCGCGCGCTTAGTTCTTAGCGGCCACTTGTTGCGTGCGCGCCCGCTGATAAACACGCTCCGTCGCGGTGCGGAGCGGAGCGCGTGGGTGGCGGCGGCGGCGCCGGTACCGCCCGCCGGCGAGAGAGCCCGAGTATAGGCTGACGCCACCCCGGCAGCCCTCAGGGCAGAGGGCGCGAAGAATGCGTTGTTGATTTCGCGGCGCCGTGGTGCGTTTAGGGGAGAGGTGCGGGTGATTTCGTCGGATGTCGAAGACAGTGGCGGATCCAGGGGGGTATGGCTCCCTCCCAGTGGTCCAGAGTTTTTGTTTGCTCCATTCTCTTTGTTTTGAAAAAAAAAAAATTTTAATTAATTTAAATGTTTACGTTAAAATGATGTGATATTGATGATATTGTTTGGTACCATATACACTCCTACACTACAAAATTAATATACAATACAACAAACATGTTTATTATTTATCAAAAGTTTGTGTAAGCCCGCTCCAAAATCGGCTGCATCTGCCTCTGGTCGAAGCGATGTTTTGTTTGTAATGGAATTAGAACATGGAAATAAACTACACATAGTCTTGTCAAATGGTACTCAATACGATAAATAGCGGAAAGTTGTAGTGTATGTTTGTTATTTGGTTTCTATATGTTTTTTGATTTGCTGAACACGAATGTCACATTTAACAACAAAACATTTTCCCGGAAACACGTTTTTATGCAAAAATGTGAGAAATTCATTCCTTTTTTTCAGTTATTCAAAAATAACTAAAAAACAATCAATAAATTCGTAATAATTCATATATACAATAAAATAAGATAAAATTACCTACATTTAATGTCATGAAATTTTTTTAACCAATTGATGGTTTAGACGTAAGTGTTCAGCAAAAGTTACTTGTTTATTGCTTTGTAGGATTTGACATTTTAATTAAAAGGTTTCGTCAGATGGTTTCCAGCACTAATCGTAATTTACAAGTTGATTAGATGAGATATACTTTGTGAAAAAGAACGATAATTTTTCTTGTCATTATTATTTTAATAGATATCGAGACTTATCCAACATTTTTATGCCTCAGTAATATGAATTGTCTCGTTCTCCAACCCGTACACGAGTTTGATTTACAATATTTTTTCAATATTTTTTAGGTACGCTCACATATCACATTTTTCTGAAATAAAAAAAGTAGAAATGAAAATTTTTTTATTACAGGGTTTTGAAAATTTAACTACATAGTTTGAATTTATTAATGATATTCATTTATTATTCAGAATGAAATTAGCTAATTAAAATTATCCAAGGGAAATAATCAAAATAGAAACATGCTGTACGTTACACGACAAAATTAAAATCTATATTCTCAAAACCAGTCTTGGAAAACACGACAGAAATGTCTGAAGCATGTCACGCCATTTTCATCTCACTTTGGATATTTAAATAAGACCTAATAGTGGCATACGTTACATTAAATGTATATGAAAGTTGGCATTTACAGGAAAATTTAAAAAGAGATGACTTCTAACGTTATCTAACCCTAATTATGCCCGCTGCAGTTCTACAGGTAAGGGTAAAAATTTAGCATTCAACGATTTTAGGATACCGTAAGGATAAAAAAGAATTAGAGATTTTTTATTGTGCTTGTAGGTTTAATTAAGGAGATAAATCTGATGTTGACAAAAAGGTTGTTAAATAACAGGCAATTTATTTATTTGTTTTCGAAGCACATATATTCCATACTGATGTAATATTTTATAGTATACAATTTATTAATGGAACATCGCAAGAGATAGATAATATTTTCTGAACATTCTCAGATCTGTACCATATCACTCAGATTTTATTAATTCGGCTAATTTCTACCTATAAGATAAGTTTACTTGTTTGGAGAAAACTAAAGTTCATAAAGTTACATAAAAGAGTGAATAAAATATTTATTAATATTTCTAAATATAGTTGTGATAGAAGTAAATTATGTAAAATAGAATAAATCACCGTTTTTGTATTAAAATTTAGAAGATAAACGTAAATAAATTTTACACGAAAAATTACAAGTTACACTGTTGTTCCTGCCAAGCAGGCAGTGATGTCGTTGAAGTGTTCACGTGTGAAGGAAGGGCGCGTCAGGAGGCCTTGAGGTACTCCGAGGCGACGCGAAGCGACGCGCGCCTCAAGGGAACGCAAAGAGGTCGCGTGGCGGCGGCGGCGGCGGCGGAGGCGGTTGCGTCTCTCATCTGCTGCGCATCCATTAGCTGCGCGCCGCGATTAAGCTCCTTTCTGCGCTGTTTAGCGAGACGTGCAACTTCGGGAGAGGCTCATCTGCGCGCAATTTAAACTTGTGTCGCCCTTCGCCGCCGCCGCCGCCGATATTAGTCTGTTCAAGTGCGCACTGCGTACACGGGGTGACGCTCTGCCGTGTTATCTTCAGGAACGAAGTTTTACTTCTACGAGCATGTTACGTGGTGCATAAGTGTATATGAATATTCTTAGCGATACAAAGTGCGGTGTCTAATTCTCGAAAGAATAAACTTTGACATTTCCTGCTGTGTATTTTAGGCATCACATGGAAAATGCCCATTAGCCCATTTGAAGAGTATGTTTCCAAATTTACGTATCTTCAGGAAATAAAATATTTTAGGAAGAAAAAGTATTGAAATTCAGGTTTACAATTTAAGTTAGAATTCAAATGTGTTCGGATGCCGTAGACGTGATCGTAGACGAGACACTGATAAAACAAAGGCGATATATCAGTGAATATATCAAAGGTGATTCACGATATTAGACACCATTTTCTATTGAATTCCTTGTACATGATTTAAATTATTGTAGAAATTAAATCCTAGTTTCCTAATAAAGTAGGTAACTGGTTCTATTGCAAGGACGTTGTAAAGTGCCTCATTGTTGGCAAACCAATTACTGTTACATCTAAGATTTAGTTTTCAAAGATTGGTAATTAATTTAACGTAGTTGGAGCTGATGGAAACTTTCAGGGCATGTGTAAATTATTATAGAATGAAGAAAAGATTTGTGTATAGTTAAAGAGGAATGCATTTTTAAACAGAAGTTGCGATTGAGAATTGGCCGAAAATAACTAAGCGTCTATTAGTTTCGTTTACATCGTATGAAATGTGACTGTGCCAATTTAATTTTGGGTCCATGAGAATGATAAGATAACAAGTAGCTAAATTAGTGGAGACCAAGAAATGGAAGAATAATTAGGCAGCTTGAAGAAGAAGCGTCTGAAGAAAACATTGATAATAAAACCAGAAAACAAAAGACGATGGAAATAAACAGTTATAATAGGTGAGATATGGAATAGTTAACCTCGAAAACAAATGGAAATGGAAATAACCCCTTCACTTTGTTTCAAAGTGAAAGGAAGTGAAGAGCCAAACTCCAAAAATTGAAATAGATGGTCTCGAAAGGTCTCGTTTTGTATATTACAGCATGATAAGTAGAGATCTGCAACTATATATCGAAGTTTTAAAACCCAAGAACGCCTCATTTTTGAGTTGTGCAGATAATCATCAATGCGAAGACATTGCTTTAAGCGAGCTTGCATTTCCGGCAGCTTGATTTAAATGTGTTTTTCAACCAATAAATGTAATTGTACGATAGAAATATAATACTAAACTATTTCCATTTATGATATATCAGTGTAGGACATTTTATGATAATCGGTTGAAAGGAATTTTGCAAGTCAGGCAGCCTTATACTGACTTTCATAGATGTTGGTGATTTGAAGAGTTTTCGTAGAAACCAGGACACCAGGAATATTCTGGGCGCTGCAGCATGCATGTGCAAAGAGGAAGGCCGTTCTATTCACGTCGTGGAATCTGTCGCCGTGACGCGGGCTCTGAAAACCCCGGCGGCTGCGCGCCGTCGCCTGGAAATATGCACCCTCCGCGCCGGCCGAGCGCCGCGACGGCGACGGCGACGGCGTCGGCGACGTGCGTCCCGAGGGCCCCGGAGCGCTCGCCTGTCTGCGCATGTGCTCCCTGGCTCCCTGGCTCTCGGCGCGACGCCCGCCCCCGCCCCCGCCAGCGCACGGGGGGGCGGGGCGGCCTCGTTCTGGTAGACGGAGGCAAAGCGTGACGTGACGTGTCGAGGCACAGTGAGAAGTAGCAAGCTTGTTCTGATTGTCGGAGGCAAAAAGTGATGTCACGAGACGTGTAGAGGTAACATGAGAAGTAGCAAGCTTGTTCTTATTGTCAGAGGCAAAGCGTGATCTGACGTGTAGGAGGATCATGAAAAGTAGCAAACTTGTTTTGATCGTCGGAGGCAAAGCGTGACGTGACATGTGGAGGCACCGTTATAAATAGCAAGTCTGTTCTGATCGTAGGAGGCAAAGCGTGACGAGACGTGTAGAGGCGCCATGAGAAAACTCAAGCTTATTCTGATTGTTGGAGGCAAAGCGACGTGACTTAACGTGACGTGTATAGATATCTTAAGTTGTGATCATCTTGTTCTGATTATAGAAGACAAAGCAACCCAGACAAAGCGACGCGACGTGTCGAGATGTGACGTGTCGAGAAGTGACGTGTAGAAATACCATAAGTAGTGACAGTTTTGTTCTGATTGTCGTAGGCAAATTGACGTATGTGTCACCACGTTTTGTAATAACGTACTTCTGATAGTCTGAGGTAAAGCAACGTGACGTAATGTGACGCGACGAGTCGTGAGCCAGGCTTCTTTCAGAGAGAAAATGGAATTACACTGTTAAAAGGTACAACAGTACATACTCTCTCGAATTATTTGTAATGGTTTCGTAATATAAACATATTATATAGTTGAACCCGCAAAAGTGTTTCTAAGGCGTAAAAATGTTTTCCCGTGTCTGGATTTGAATTTACACGAAGTGTCTAGGTTAGTAACAGTCTTATATAGTAGACCACTCGGCTAGATACGTGCGAATAACCGAAGCACCAAGTAGAAAGTTGAATTTCTACATTAATCCACATTTTAGAGGTTTTAATAAAAAAAATATGTAAAGTGTATGACACATATTTAAGTGGCTTTTTGCGGCTGTGAGATGTGAGGACATAGCTTCATATTGAACACTATTCCTATGTTACATAATAAAATAATTGATGACATTGGAGTTCAGTACTTTTAACAAAGAATAAGAGTTCATTAAAATAAAAGAGAATAATATACTTTAATTCTATATATGGAAAAGAAAGAAAAATAGCAAACAGCAATAAAAAGTATAGATATCAACCTCGAGTTATAAAAAACTGTTAGAACGATCTCCCATTTTTATCATGTATATAGTCAATCTTAGGTAGAAGTCTCTATTATTTAATAACGTTAAAAATTCTGGGCAAGAAAGAAACCTCTTTAAAAGCACGATGGCACGTTCTGTTTCTGTGAAAGCACACACGATGTGTTACTGTAGCCTTGCATGAAGTTCAGCTCCTCTAAATCTGTGTTCGCCATCAACGGAACACTATGGTAAAGTATGAATGCATTACGTCTTTGACGTGTTCCGACACGCGCACAAGAATTCCTCGTGCGTTGCGCGTAGTGAGCATTCTCCGCCTTCCTCTGCGCCGAGCCATCGCAGGGGGAGCGGAGCGGAGGGGTGGGGGCGGAGGACGAGTGAACGCAGACCCGCGGCGCTCGCATGCCGAGCCGGGGTTTTCGCCGGGCGGTCACGTTGGCGTGTGGGGCGAGGCGGGGCGGGGCGGGAAAGGAAAGGTTGGGGGAGGACGACCGGCACGCTGCCGGCTGCCTCGCGTGGAGCGCGTCGGGATTTGAACAACCGCGCCCGCATGCAAATCCACCGGCCGGCTCGGAGGCCGTGGGCAGTGCCCCCACGGGCCATCGCCACTAACTCAGACCGACCCCGTCGCCGCCCGCCCTTGCGACTCCCCGCGCAGTCCCCACCGCGCCTCGCCATCTCCCACACCACACCTCCACGCCCTCTGCCCAACTTCCAGTGCCCTCACCGCGCCACGCACCCGCCACTCTCGTCCCCCTACCAATCTGCCTACTCCGCCACCGTCGCTCTCCCTCGTTACTAAACCCGTTATCCCCCTTCTCACACGTCGCGTCACCACAAACCCCACGAGTAGGCAATGGCCGCAGTTACCGCCCACCGCCGTCTCCGCCCGGCGCCGCTTTTGTCCCCCCCCCGCGGGCACCCTGCCCGGCGCCCCGGGGCGTCCCAGCGGAAAGCGCGATTAGCGCGTGCAAAGCGGAGCGGCGGAGGGAGCGCGGGGTAAGCGGCCGCGGGACTATCGCTGGCGATCTGTCGCGCCCGTGACCGCGCTGGCCCATGGCGCCCCAAGCCAATGGACCCGCCCGTCCGCGCTCTTCCTGCCCTGGCCCTTCTGCTGTGCTCTCTTTGCCGCCCCCGCCCCGATGCATTGCCCGCCCCGCCTCCCTTCTTTGCCCGCCCCTCTCCCTGCCTTTGCCCGCCCCTCTCCCTCTTTGCCCGCCCCTCTCCCGCTTGGCCCGCCCTCCTGCTTTGCCCGCCCCTCTCGCCTGCTTTGCCGCCCCTCTCCCTGCTTTGCCCGCCCCTCTCCTGCTTTTGCCCCCCTCTTCCTGCTCTTGCCGCCCCTTTCCTGCTTTGCCCGCCCCCGCCTCCTGGCTTGCCCCGCCCCCCTCCCCTGCTTTGCCCCCCCGCTCCTGCTTTGCCCGCCCCGCCTCCTGCTTTGCCCGCCCCGCTCCCCACGCTCCGCCCCGCCCTAGCTCTGCCCCAATCCACCCAAGGCCCCGTTTCCCCCTCTTCTCCCGGCCCCTCCCCCTCTTCACTCGCGCCCGCTACGCCCCGCCCCGCTCATACGCCCGTGCCAACACTCTTCTCTCGCGCCCCGCCCACTCCAACCACAGCCCTCGGTGTTGCGTTGCCTGTCTTGTTCCGTCCTCTCTTCCTCTGACCAGGCCTTTTGTCTTCTCATTCTCTCTTTATCGCTTCTCTTCTTCCAGATCCGTTCCAGTTCACCACTCCCTGCCCAATTCCGTTCCTCTCCGCCTCGCTGGTCACCAGCGACGTCCCGGCAACTGTCCCCGCCTCCCGCTCTCGAACCCTGCTCTCCCCCTGCGTCACCCTTAGCAACCCTGTGTCTCCCCTGCATCTCTTCGCTGCCCCCCCGCCTCACATACGGACAGCTCCGCTATCTGCGCTCCCTCTTTTCCTTCCGGACAGCTGGGACCTTGCACCCCCGGCGCAGCTGCTAGCGGGCGAGGTTCTCCTCTACTTCTAGCACACGCTGAGTTCGTCACGGAATCGTAATAAATGTCCCTTTATATCTCCGGTAGAATTTAGTGCTTTGAAACAAGCTCCTTATGTTAGCGTAATTTATCAGTTCTCCAATCCATCTATTTATGAATAACTATTTTTTATAATGTCCTTTCAGTTGGAAGCATTCGTTGAATGAAACTTCTTTCGTGACGCGGATGCTAATCCTTGTGAAATACCTTTCATTGATAACTTCCTCGAAGCATGTTCAAGCGTTAGTCTTTGTGAATATCATTTCTTTGTATCGTAGTGCAGATATGCAATAAAACATATCGTAGATAAGCAAATGTAACTCCTTGTATTACTTGAAATATATCATTCTCAAACTGTGAATACCAGTACAAATCCATTATACCAAGTTGGAGAAATATAAAACTGTAACACATTTCTAACGTAATATAGTTAAATTAAACATTCTTGAACCTAAAAACCCTAACTTGAAGATAGCAGGTACTACCTCACGTCCACTATTGAGTAGAGTTAAATATTTTCTATATTCGCATCACTCGAAGTAAAATCGAGTGGTGTGCTTTGCTTTGATTTTTGGGGAGGCGGAGTTTCTTGAGAATTTTTCCCGGTAAAATCAGGAGGGAAACATGAGCACATCAATAGTTCAAGTGGTATAAAATGGTTATGGACTAATGTGATTCAAAATTTCGAGGTATTTGTATGTGTATATGTGTGTATGGGGGGGGGCGTCCATTTCCTCGCCCGTGAAGTGCTACTTCAGTGCTGGGCAACACGCTCCCACGAGCGCCTTTTGCGGTGGGACGTATTCCCATGTCGGCTGCGAGTTGCTGCGCGGGAATCGAAGCGGGGAATCGAGCGAGAGATCGCGCGGGTACTGGAGATCGACCAGTCGTGACGAATGCGATGGGTAGAACTCAGGCGGACGTAACGCAGTCAGAAGCGACGTTCAATGAGCGAGCGCTGTAAACGGGACAAAAAGCGAGAGGTGAAACTGCTTAAGGCATTTAGCAAGAGTATCAGGTGCTGGTAACTCGTGACTAACTCTTGGTGAGCGTGCTTGCTCTCCACTACACGGCCCCCGGGTTCGATTCCCGTTCGAGCAAACATAATAGTGTGCGTTTTCCTTGCAATGTCCCAGTATATGTTGCTATGTTCACTTCTCAGGTTGAGAAGACCGGAATACGGCGTAGGGATGTCTACGTGGTAACCACATGTACCCTCTTAACCCATGGCCGCGAGGCAGGGACGTCGCCGGTAGGCCTGAGCCCGTTCATGAGTTTACGCGCCAAAAACATACAAACAGGGACTGGCAGCGAATGTAACTGATGTGAGTGAAACATTGGATCCAAATTGAATGAAGAGGGGTATAATCAGTCTTCATAATATGTGTCATACTGAATGCTGAGTTCAAATCACAGGATAAAAGTTCCATATTCTTAAATGCGAAACGTGGAGGCTTCTAAAAGAGATCATGACAGACATATGGGTCTGGGAGATGACCACTTTTGCTGTGAAGTAGTTTCTCCTAAGTGTGTTCTTGCATGTCTGTGTCAAAGGCGAAAATGATACCCTAAATGATTTCAAGAGAATACTGGAAACATTTCAACGTGGAAAGTATGTACATTTCTTGTCGAAATGGAGCGACTACTTCAAATATGTCAATGCGTCATACACAATTAACTCTAATAAAGTGAAAAATATATCTTCAAATTTAAGTGAAAACTAATGTGTAAAATTTTCTTATGAGATGATTGCGATGGAACCATCCTACTTAGTGATACTCACGATCTACGTTAAGCGAAAGCATGCTGTTTTTCTTGTGACTGTCTAAATGTAATCGATGATTGTATCTTTTAATAATATGAAATCAAAAGCGGGCTTAACATATTAAATATATTATACCCCTCTTTGACTGTATATATTTAAACGATACAATAACCCGTTAGAAGGGAAAATATACCTATTCTTTTCATTCTACATCATACAATAAGGCATAACTTTTCAAAATACCTGATAGGATGTTATCGATTTCAGTATAAATATATTGAAATACTTGAATTAAGTTTATAATAACCCAACTATTGCGAGAATTCGTGTTTTCGAATCTTAAATCAATTAAAAGCTCAACAATTTTAATGTTAACCCTTATTGTATCAATTTCAAATTATCTTACGAGATTTGTGCATTCTTGGCTAATGTTGTGCGGTGGAGTTGCCAATTGTTGGTTAGTATAAGAGCAGAAAGATTTAAAATGTGCGTAATACGATATATTTATTGTCTTAGAGAATGTTTTCCCATGTGCAAAAATTGTCTATAGTATGTAATACGTCTTATACAGACTTGTTGCTTCTTCTACTTATGGTTTGTTTTCATTACAAAATATGCATTGTCATTTTCACTCGATAACCAACCATTCACTTGTGCTTGTGAGTGCAGGAAGGGAATGAATTAATCAGTCACGTGAATTAACAATGAAGCGAACAATTGAATAAGTAATGCAATAAGTCTGCGTATGAGAGGATTAAAGCGTGTGCAATAATAACAGAGAAACTAATGATAATACCCTTATCTAGATAACTGTTGTGTGTTTCATAATAGTTTCCCCCTCCGATTACATTCCTACTTGCCATATTTTGGGAGTGAGCGCATTTCTGGCTTGAGGACGCACGATCTGTTTTCTGTTGATTATTTTCTACATTGAAATGTAACTTGCACGAAATACAGATGAACTATTGATCTTAAATGTTCTTTCTCGCATCACCAAGGAACGTCAAATCTATCAATATTTGAATTATTACAATAAAATATCAATTATAAATGTAAGTTAAATTATATTTATTATTGAAAACTTGATGTCTCTTGAACCATTCAATGAGCTATTTACTTTCAACCCTTTCCCTTGAGAATGTCTGCCCTCATGGAGAAATCCATTATCACAATTAAATTTGTTCTCATGACCATGCTTTTTATGGCTCTGCTCTAGAGTGTCAAGTTATTTGCTTAGTAATTTAATGCTAATTAGAGAGAAGCTGTGAAATGCACGTTCTTATCACATCTTTACACAACGATTCTCCCCTTGAGAGTTTGAGAAGTAAAATAGCAGAGTGCCAATCGACACCTCTTTAGAATCGGCAACGGTTTCTGCAGGGCGGCAGCGCTGTAATACGCGCCTGGCAACCTGCTTCGTCAACTCAGCCGCGCAAATTGAATCGAGCTAACTGAACAGGCGCGGCTCCGCGTGGGGGGAGGGGAGGGAAATTTACTGGTAGCACTCGCCGCTTCGTGCAAAATAAGACGAGGGCGGCGGCATGGGCGAGGCGGGGTTCTGACGAGGGGGGGGTGGAGAATCGGAAAAAGACGATCCGGTTGGTGGCGGAGGTGGCGATTGAGCGAGGGCGTGAGGTGATGTGGGCAGAGATGAGCAGGCCGAATGGTTGCCGGCAGGAATGGCAGCAGTGAGGAGGAGCTGGGCCGTGGGGGAAGGGTGGCAGCTACTGCGGGGGTGGAGATGTTGAGGCAGGGGTGCGTGGCGAGCATGTGAGAGGGGTTGCGAATTGTAGCAGCGGGGATTAGGGAGGGAGCCGAATGCGCGGATTGGGGCGTGAAATGTAGCTTAGATTGGCCCACCATCGAGCCCAGCTGCCACCGTCGCGCCCCCGCTCTCGCACACCAACTCGGCCCCCCTAGCTGCCGCCGCCCGGCCCACGCTTCGCCCACATCGCGCACCCCCGCACCGACACCAACTCGCCGCCCCCAGAGCCGCCCAGCTTCGGCCCACACGGCCGACCACACTCGGGCGCCGCCGCCGCCCCCACTCGGCCCCCGCTGCCTCCTCGGACCGCCCGCTGAGCCCCCCTCGCGCGCGGGAACACCCGCTGCCCCTCGGACCCCCCGCTCGCAGCCATCGAGTGGCCCCCCGCCTGCCCCTCGTGGCCCAGCCACCA
>BOPP01000128.1:3328067-3364631 GCA_017312745.1 Gryllus bimaculatus
AGAGAAGGAGGGGAGGGGGCGAGACGGGTTCCGGCGCAGTAGATAGCGGGGTGTGCCGCTGCGGCGGATGCTCCCGCGAGGGGGCGGAGTGGGGGGAGGGAGGCAGGCGTTGCAGGCGGCGCTAAGCGACCCGCGGCACGCGACGCGCGGCGCCGTTCATAATTCCCTCGTGGCAGCCGCGCGCCTCCTGACAGTAGCTCCCCCTGGTGGGCCCTCCGCTGCGCTGGCGCTTCTATCACTCGGGGAGACAAACATCCCGCTCGCCCTTCGAATCCAGCCCTCGCCGCCGAGTGACTAAAAGCGGAAATAAATAATAGATAAGGAAGAACACGTGTTCGAAAAATATTGCTTTGTCCGTTGCTATCTGGAGAGCTCTAGACCCTTTGTGGTTACGAAGAAAGCGATATGAATGCGATGCGAGTGTCAGACGACACTTCAAAGTATTAAAGTAATTATGAATGAGACATACATTCACAAATCAATTTACAGTTAATTAGCAACCACAAAGCCAGTAGGAAATTGTTGTTTTTTAA
Organism: Gryllus bimaculatus; assembly: GCA_017312745.1. Classification (NCBI taxonomy): domain Eukaryota; kingdom Metazoa; phylum Arthropoda; class Insecta; order Orthoptera; family Gryllidae; genus Gryllus; species Gryllus bimaculatus. The sequence goes on from BOPP01000128.1 coordinate 3,328,601, forward strand.
TGTGTGAGGTGACTACGCAATAAAATTTCAAACTCTAGAAATATATAACGTATGGGCACGCTATAATTATTCAAAATATTCACCTGTAATACATGTCATTTAAATCTGTAAAAATGCAAACAAGTATGTTTCATTGAAATTAAGCGAATATTGTGTAAAGCCATATTTTACTGGAAACTCAAGAGTGGCTTGGCAAACTCTGAAGATTGACGTTAATTTTCAGTTATTATACAAGTTTGTTATTGTTGTTTTGTATAGTTATAAATAAATTAGTAAATAAATAAATACTATTTATATTTCTTTTCCGGAAGAGGTTTTTAGATGATGTACACAATCATAAAAATCGTAGAAAAATAAATTATATGACTTAAAAACTATAATATTGTTTTATAGCTTTCTTACAAATTTGAACATCATAATAAGTTTCGCTTTGTCACATACATTTAGACATTTTTCAAATTGAGAGTTTACATATTTGGAAAACGTGAATGTATTAATCTGTAAACGACGTGGAATATAAGTGTGAGGAATAGATTAGAAATAGAAACGCTATTTTTTAATTTGCACACATCTCGGGAAAGTATGATGCGTAAATAAATAGCTACGATTCAAATGTTTGTACCAGTTTCATACCTGCTTTGAGATTGGTAAAAAACAAATATTTCTCTGACAGCAAATGATATTTAATGTGAGTAATTGTTAACCAAATATTCAATACATCTCAGTGTTGGGTTACTTGCATTGGTAGAAAACAGATATGCATTCAGTTTCCATTACAAACATTCATTATCGATAGGAAGAGACTGACTGATTACGTGAGAAAGAAGAAACTGAGAATCTCTCTATTTCTATTGTGCAGTAACACCATATAATATTTATTTTTTAAATTTTAACTGAAAGAAAAATATTTCAATTTTGTCTGATATAAATTAACTTGCTTTTGTGTTCAGCGTTGACTCACAATACTACGGCTCGCATAATTGCAAAAGATAGAGGCAAAGGATAGTTGACAAACGTTGTCTAGCAGTTTGACCCCATTCAGTCACGTGCATAGGAAAAGAGAACCGTGTACGAAACAAATGATGAGCAATTATCCCTTCCCTCTATTAATTACTTGTATCGGGACTCGTTGATATCAAAAAAGTTCGAGTGTTCTCAATCTAAAATTAACGAGGTTGCTGTCAATATGCACTATGCCAACGAGTCAACGTACAAATGTATTTCATTCATTGTGCGTCACCCATTTAAATTTACTCATTATGTAATTTTTTAAATGTGCTAAATTAATTGAAATCATATTTTCACTGTACCTAATATTAAATACATGATGTCACGGTATTAAAAAGCACATTTGGTCTGGTTGATTACTCGGATAATTTAGCCAATTCGAGCGCAAAATTGCATAATGAATTAATGGCAACTATATTATTCTTGTCATGTATTCGTGCTTTCTCTGACTGAGGCGAATTTCAAAGATGCGAGGTTAAAAGTGGCAACGTGTAGAGTAGTAATTAATAAATTATGTTAAGTTAGTTAAATTAATGTTCGTCGAATTTTCGTCTTTAACAACATTGCTTATTTTTATCTATTTCTCTTTAAATATGAAATTGATGTAAGCAATTAAATGCTGAACAATTCTTTTTTAAAGTTTAAAGTCTTATTTACAAAATTGAATTCTCTCAGACAGACTAACTTTTTTGATTATTTACTTTAATAAAGTCCCTGTTGATTAACACTTAAAAATGTGATTAATTTTTCAAATATTTCTCGCTGTCCTAAGGCGATTGTAAAAGATCTACCCTGTTGGTTTCCCTGTCAGCCTTGGGTAGATGCTAGAGAAAATAGTGGGAAGAGTCAGGGAAAGAAAGGTCACTTGTTCATAAGGTGCTACTCCGGCATGCAGAGGGCAGTCGCTCTTCGAATTCGATTTGAGTAGATGTCGCAATTTCAATGATTATCAATACACATTGCTGCCAACTTACCAACGACCTCGCAATCGCTGGTGCCTCTTAATCTTTGTGGACGTACGGTTTTTGCTCCACACTCACTACGCTCTACACCGATGTTAGTTCAACATTTGCAGATTGAATCATTTTACGTCACCAGCGTAGTATTAGCATAAATAATTACTTTACTGTTTTGGACATAAAAGCGCGTATTCTCGTCGGATGTGCTTTCTGTAATGTTATAATTTTGTCCCAGAGTGTATCTTCGGAACGCATTTCATAATCTCCAGGGGTTCAGAAGACTCAGAAGGCCATTTGCGAACAGGGAAAGCACTACAATTCTCATGGCCGGATGTTGAGGTCGGTTGAGATCCCAGAACCACTACCGATACAGTCGTAATATGTTTCGTGGATTTTAACCAAAATAGTTGATTTTTTTCACAATTACCTAGACATATCCTCAGGGTTTACACTCAATGTAAGCACACTTCCTGAAAGTTAAATAATATAATAAAACTGCTGTACAAAATTAAGTGGTTCTCAGTAAAACGACATTCGTAACAAATATTCAACCAATTGAGGAAAAGACTTGGATGTGTTTTACTTTCCCTCCACTATTTAAATTTATTTAAATAGTAATTAGTGTAGTAGTAAATAGTTCTAAATAGTAAGTAGTATTTAACGAGTAAAGACAGAGTACTGAAATGCAGCGGAAAGTGGCAATTTTTCGTCAGAAAAACTTAATTAGTGTGGCCGTGATTTCGAAAAAGGAGATAAATCTCTACACATATGGCGTAAATTAATTCCTCTAACACGTTCTGTATTCATAATTAAAGTTTTGTCGGACGTTGATACTGAAAGCTTCGTTGACGATAAAACATCTGGCCGTCCATATATGTATGGTCAACACTTTAACAGTTGAACCGCTCAAACGATTTTCTCAAAAACAATATTTTTAGATTGATCTCATCTATCTCGAGACCTCGCCAGTTTGAAACGGATGCTTTGTTTTTGGAGGGTACTACAAGTCATAAATTTTCAAATCCTCCCCTCTCTTTATTCTCTCTCTTTATTCTCTTTCTATTTCTCTCTCTTTTATTCTCTCATTTTTGTCTCTCTCTCCGAAATTTTAAAATTTGCAAAATTAGAATAATCGAGAAAAGCAATGCCGGTTGTAGCTTCCACTATTGCCTCTAGAAATAACTGACCCGCAAGTACAAGCAGAACGTGGTCTCCGTTTATTGGAGGGGAAGTCTGCGATCGAATCACTCGAAGCGCCGGTGATGAACGGGGCAGGCGCGGGGCGGGTGAGGGCCGTGGTCACCCCGGCCCCCTTCGGTCTAAGTGCTTCCAGTCCATCGCCGCCCCGTGATGAACGGCTTCTGAGCACCCTCCCTCCAACCCCCTCCCCTCCCCTTCCCTCCCCCTCCCCGTGCCGCAGCCTGCACGCAGCTTCTCTCGAGATGCTCGATCCCTCGGCCTTTCCCCTCCCTCACCTCCTCGTATCATATTCAGAGGAACGTAACAGTTCGATGGAAACAGGTACAGTCGACTCCGGTTGTAGCGAACTTCTGGGGGACTAACATTTTTGGTTCACTAAATCAGAGGTTCGCTATATGAGATGGTTGCTATAACCGAGCACGACAAAATTACATAGAATGTATCCTCTATTATTAATTTTTTTAATATAGAGATAAAAGAAAATGCATTAACAGCGCGTTCTGAATATTTCGATAACTATATTTGTCTTTAAAATCTCAATGATTGAAATTATTTACTTCGTACATTTTTCAATAGTAATTTCTCTACATCCTTCTCCAGAACATGTGATCTCTCCATACTTGATTGTGCATTGTCCTCTAAGCCTCGAAATGCGATCTTGACTTCATTGCCTCTTGTACTGTTGGAATACCGTCCCACTCTTCCCTTTTACTCGCCTAATAAAATACGAGATCCTTTCGGTAGCGGGATGGCGCAATCGGTTAAAAACGGGAATAAATTTCAGGACATATTTCCTACGTTCACTACAGCTGAGGTTCTGGTTCACTATAACCGGATCTTATTATGCTTAATTTGTAATGTAAGTGAAATGGGACGAATGACTGGAATTCACCACAAACAAGGGTTCACTATAGCAGAGTTCTATGTACCCGGAGTCGACTGCATCTGTTTTTTCTGTGACATCGATTATATTCTTTGTTATCTTGAAGTGTGAGTATTTTTCTTTATCCTAGTAATTCACGTTTCAGTAATTTGTACTTTATTTTGAGAACATTTTAAATTACCGCCATCTTCCAATTTTAGATACCTCTGTGAAACTATACTGCAATACGTCTGTGCTCATTTTGCTCTGGTATCTTTCATTTCCACTCACTCTCCCTTGTTTTCATCAATTATTTGATCTACGTTCTTTCCATTTTCTAGGCAGTCCGTTTTCTTTCTAACATTTAATCGTTCAACGTTCAACGCTCATGTGTCATTACGTGCTCTCCCACTTATCTTTTTATCGTCATAACAATTTTTCTTACACTTCTATTCTGATTACTTTTAGCTGTTTCCGAAATCGTGCAATTTCTTCTTTGTACTATTCGGGAAGGAAATATAATAAGTTTGAACGATATTTTAGAGACTGTTGACATAAAACCCTGAAAATGTATAAACATCCGGTTATGGAATTATTCCACCAGTGGCACATCAAATATATGATGGCGAATAAAATAGAACTTTATTGAAAGGATACGAACCCAGATTATGATTTAAAACAACAGCAGTGCGCCGTTTCGGTGGCCAAGATCGTAATAGCAGTAGTGCCGTAGCGATCTTGAACTGAAGTATTGCGGGTTCGGGTCCCGTGTCGGGCATAGTTGTATTTCTGTTCGTCCTTTCATCCCCGATCATCACCACATCCTGTTATCTTCACAGTTACCATACCGTTAAATGCAATAGTGTTTGCTAATGACCTAGATGGAAATGCGCCCTTAAATTAAAAAAAAAATACAGCAGGGCTTTTAGCGCGGAGTTCGGATTTCCGCTCCACTGCAGCAAACTTTGACCAAGGGACCCTCGGTTTGAAACCCAATGGTAGCGAATTTTCGGTAGTGTCTGTAAATCTAGGGGGAATTGAGTCTCTTTCTAAAAAAATCGAGCGACTGACTGTTCTCATCGGTAGTTTTTCGTGATTTCTCCAATCCCTACCAGGAGAATGCCAAAACTGTTCCCTATAGAATGGACATGCATCGAACGTGATCTTTCCTTCCTATCCTCTCTCCTTGCACTTTTATATACTTACATGCACTGCAGTAGCACCGCACCTGTTGGAAAGACAATCGTAAGCTTAGAGCTATCTCGACTGGGGTTGTACTCCGTTGGGTAAGCTACATCAAGAAGAAATCCCCTCCAAATTGACGTGAAGTTCGGCGCCAAATCTCACCATACAGGGATGGAGAACACCAAGGTATTTGAACTCTCCATCAAAACTGAGGACAAAGCTCGAGGGTGCTACTCTAGAATGCTCTAGTGTCGCCGGTTACAGCTGCAGGTTAGGCTCGGCATAAAATTGGCCAATTAGTGAAAACTTGGAAAAGTGTCTTCAAATATTCAATAATTCGTAATATACACATATAAGAAACCGCTGAAGATGCATGAACATCGGCGCTGTCTTTTGTAACGTTATAAGCCTGCTTGCGACCCGCAAATTCACGCCGCAGCCACGCACGGTTTAAGTAACGTTGGCAGCAGTTAGTGTTTTAGATGCTGCAAGGGAGAGCTGTTTTAGATGCTGTAAGAAGATGCAAGGGAGAGCGCTACCGTAATGGTTTCCACTACGTTAAATGGGAGTTGAAAGGCCCTGGAGAACACCATTACCTTCCGAGAAAAAATAATCACTACACAAACGAGGCTAATGTCTATAGTAATTGACGTGCCCACAAACTTGAATCAATCAATCAAACAAAAAGACAAAAAAGGCAAGCGTGGAAGCTATCAGCAACGAACGTTACTCAGCACCAGCGATTACAAAACATGCCATCTTTCGTAAGAGGAAATCGATGCGTTCTAGCCCCCTAAAACCCACATACGAGTTTGGGAGGCCTTTTTTTTCTAGGTACCCTGTTCAGTAGTACGATTTGTCAGAGAAGTCGGGAAAAAATATATTGTAGATATATGAAGATATATGATAATAATAATAAAATAATATGATAATAAAAATATATGAAGATATTTAGAATTTTAGAGCAATGATTTAAAAAGTGCGGAATATTCGCTCGAACCTGAACATCAAAATTAATGTCTGGCCTTCCTTTGAAATACAAGATCATTTTCCACTGTACTGCATTTTTAATTCGTTGAAGTTTTCATTCATTAATTTAAAAAAATGTGATTTGATTTATTCGTTTTGTCCTTTTCTATCATGCCATGTTTATATATTTCATTCCATAATTTGTAGCTTTTTTGCAAAGCTTAACAGCATCTACCATTTATATAAGTTACATCTAGGTTTCTATTGTAATATATCCGTGGTGTTTAAAGATACGTACCTTCCATGTCTCACTGGAGCTTGAAAAAGACGAGTAATATACATCCACGGCATAGGGTACGTAGTGAGATTTTTGTGATCAACCAATGAGTGAAACTAGAATTTTACTAAGGAATAAGCTTGATTTTGTAAAAGGCAAGGATTTTATTGAATTACTCCGCTTTCATTTGTGAACATTTGCTTCCCTCACCCCGTTCATATCTTATTTTTATCCAAGCGTACTCTTCCCGTTATTTTCACTTATCCCACGACCTCCCTTACCCCAAGAGAAAAAGAAATCAAGGCAAAGTACAAAACGTAGTTATAAAACCCCTTCTAAGTTGTTATTCTTGTTACAGTACGATAGTCGCTTGCATTTAAGTAGTGCAAGTATTAGATATCTGAGACCTTATAGAAATGCTAGGGGAAGATTTTTGTTCACCATATGAATTTTTAAAACCTCGTATTGTAGCCAAGATTCTTTTAACATGATTCTGTACGTAATATCCATAATGTTTCTGAAATTCTTTTCCTCCTTTTCAGGGATACTTTGAGTGTTATCAATACGCTTACTCAAAATGAAAATGGAAACATTTTATTCTAGATAATACACTTTTTTAGTATGATATTCTTTCAAGTATACGAATTTCTGAATTTTTATTCAATAATGTAAAATATTTATTAACGTTATTAAAGTATAGTTTAATGCTATTAAAATCTAGTTCCTAGATTTATGTAGATGTTTGGGTGGAGAGATTCTTACTTTATTTTGATACTTCAAGCTGGCTAAAATTAGACCGGCTGAAAGCCTATTTCTGGAGCGAACAAGCCTGCGGGTGTTCTCCAGAATGCGGTCTGTTACTTGAAGCCCCGCTGTGCGCGGCTCGGGCCAGAGCACCTGAGGTGGGCCGCGTCTGTAGCAAGCTGCAGGCTTCCCGTTTTCCGCACCAGCTCCACAGCGATAAATTCGTCGTCATTTGTCCTCGCGTTCGCAGCGCTGCTTTTCGGCGAATGCGACACCGCACTGCAGAGGGGGGGAGCCTCTCCCTGCGTCTGCCGCCATCCCTCTTTTTTTCACTCTCAACCCCTCTTTATCAGATGTTAAATTACGCATGACCTGTATGGATTTCGGCTGCCCCCACCACGTTAAATAAGTCACAAATCTTTCAAAACAAAATCTTAAGATTGCCTATAAAAGCCCCCTGGTTTGTCGGCAGTAAGACACTGCACAACCATCTCGTAATAGAGCCGACTACTTCCTTTATTACGAAACTGGCACATACTTTCTTGAATTATTTAAATCGTGTACAAGGAGCAGTCATTTACGAAATATTAACTGATCAACTCCCAATCTCCTGCCTAAGAAACAGACTTCCATTTCACATTTTCCTTCAATACCTTTCCGTCATTGGATAAGGTTAAAACGTTTTTTCTACCATTCATTTGTCTCTGTCAAATATTGCTTTCTAAACCTGGTCATCTCTCTCTAATTAATTTTCCTCGCAATGATCTTGGTTGAAAGTATAACAGAAAATTACTATCAGGGAGGTGACAAAAAGTTACCCCCTTCACACTTTGCTGATACAAAGTTATTTGGTCAATCAAGTAAAGATCCTCACGGCTGAACGATGTACTATCTTTCAATGTAAAATAAAATATTTAAAAAAATCTCTTTGGTGAGGGGAATGCCAGCGAAACTGCACTGCTTAGTCGCCTTTGCAGAGTTTGACTTGAGTTACATTTCCATATAGTTAAAGCTTTCGAGAATCGCCGTAATCATCATTACCCTTTATTCTGAGTTAGAGCGACTTTTGAGAGTTCGTTGGCACGCTACATATGTTTCCCCCCGCATCACATTAACAGTACTTATCACTCGATGGCCACATCTTAAAAAGTTCCCTCCTTGATCTTTGTTCTCTTCACATTATCAGCATGGACTCTAGCATGATACATCACACATTGTGATACATTTATGTGTTCTTTTTCCTGGCACTGCCCTTCATTAGTTGATGGAGAAGGAAAATAACCAATTATCAATTGAAATTACATAGAGATACGTGAGACAGTCAGACGTATACTTATTGCCAGGGGATTTTCTGTAAAGATATCTCAGATATGTTACCATATCTTATTAAGCGCTACAAAAACAATTTCTCTAGGCATTTAGAACGAACGAAAACACATGAACGCATGAAAAAACACGAACACACGAAACAAACGAACACACGGATCAAACAAAAATTACTTGGAATATAGTTTGTCGCAATTGACTAGGAGTTTTATAGAATTTTTTGGTATGTTTGCTGAAATGGTGGATGTGTGATAATATATATCCCTGAAAATGTCTCTTTTGTTCACGAAAGAGTTTCTAATCTTCTTTTCAGATTCAGAGATTCAGAGATTTTTACTCAATGTACGAGTATACGATACGGTGGCCAACTTTATAGTTGATACACTTATTAAAGCTAGTTGAAGCTACCGTAAATGAAAACGTTTGTGAACAGAAAAACAAAAACTTTGGAGTCGTCCAAATTTCCAAGATCGTTAAGGCAGCAGTGCCGTAGCGATCTCGGACCGAAAGATCGCGGGTTCGAGCATGGCTGTATTTGTGTTCGTCCTTTCACCCCTATCATCACCATATCTTGGCATCTTTACAGTTACCATACGGTTAAATGCAATAGTAGTCGCTGATGATTTAGATGTTGATGCGACATCTAGATCAACAAGAAAAAGCGAAATAACAAGAAAAAGAGACGTTGGAGTCATCATCATCAATTAATTCTTGTTAGTTCATAACTTATACATATTCCAGTAACTAATCCTATCTCGGAATCTGCATCTTTAAATCAATTTACACCGGTTGAAGTGTACTGTCTAAAGGAGTTGGAGCTAGAGGTGCTTTAGGTGCATAATTCCAAGTAGAGCGAACTGCATTCCACGGGTTTCTTGGAAGGCTAACGAGGGTTCACTGCTGCAGGATGCGCCCTATTTCCATCGGCCCCGCACCCAGGTCTCCGGGGAGATATTACTTCGCCGAAATTAATTTTAACTTTTGAGTGTGATATTTCGTTCTGGTTTCTCTATTCAGGTCACCGGCAAGTTTTTGTGAACAGAACACTAGCATTCTGGCGTAACTGTGATGTACTTTACGACAGACGACACCGTGTTTATTGGAAGGTGTGGGTGTACCGTAGATTTAATGTATTTACACAAATAATATTATTTTGTCATGTTCAAGTTATTCAAGTATATTTAAGACTTCAGTTCATTTCCTACGTTTGTTAGTAAGTGCGCGATAAAAAAGATAAATTCTAATGAAGTTTACTTTGCAGGCATATATACCACAAAACAGTAAACAACCGTATAGGACATAGGTCGAGAACTAGAATCTATGCACGTTTTCTGGTGTTCTGAAGTTGGATACCACTTTTCTGTTGCAGTACTAATGTTTAAGTGGGATAATAATTAAAAATGTACGTAATATTAAAAATAATTAACGTAACACTCATATCTACATATACACATACATACAAACATACAACTCACAGATGTTCTCTGTTGTGCCCGCAAATGTTCAAGATGTATCGTCAAATATGTCTCCAAATATTTCTAGAAACGTTCCCCCAAAGGTGCACTCAAATATTCTCTATAAGTTCTGCACTTGTTAACCGAAGGATTAAATTGGATATTCAAATTTTATTTTAAATATTTTTAATTACAAAATACTTTTATAAATGCTAGAGCATTATCTTTCTTTAGAGTATTTCATAAAGTGGATACTTGGCAGAATTAGTAGAGTGAAGTGAGTTGTGATTCACTTACAAACTACAAATACAAAAAATTGAGACTGCTAAATCCTTGTGGTTTTTTATAGATTACCACTAGTTAATAATTATTTCCAAAGATTGCTGAAATATTGCCCGAACCGAACCTAACACCCTAACACCCTAACACCCTAACACCCTAACACCCTAACACCCTAACACCCTAACACCCTACCACCCCTAACACCCTAAACACCCTAACACCCCTAACACCCTTAACAACCCTAACACCCTAACACCTAACACCTATACACCCTAAACATCCCTAACCTAACCAACCCTAACACCCTAACACCCTAAACACCCTAACTACCCTAAACCCACCCTAACCCACCCTAAAACCTTCTAACACCCTAACACCTACACCAACACCCTAACACCCTAACAACCACACTACACTAAACCGCTAACACCAAACCACAACACCCTAACAACCCTAACCCCTAACACCTAACACCCTAACACCCCATAACACCCTAAACACCTAACACCCAACACCCTAACACCCTAACACCCAACAACCCTAAACACCCTAACTCACCCACTCACCCACTCACCCACACACACCCACTCAGCCCACTCACCCACTCACCACTCACCCACTCACCCACTCACCACTCACCCACTCACCCCTCACCACTCACCCCCACTCACCACACACACCATCACCCACACAACCATCACCCACACACACCCACTCACCCACACACACCACTCACCCACACACACCCCACACATACACACACCCACTTTCACATACACACCACACTCACTACACACCCACACTCACATACACACACCCACTACAGACACACACCACTACATACAACACACCCACTCACATACCACAACACCCACTCACTCTCATACACAACTCACTTCCTCTCATGTACCCACCACACTCACTCACTCTCATACACACACTCACTCACTCTCATACACACACTCACTCACTCTCATAACACACACATCACTCACTCTCATACACACACATCACTCACTCTCATTACACACACATTCACTCTCATACACACTTCTCGAATAAAAGCAAAAATGTAATGCAATGAAACTTTCAACCCAAGTAAAACAGTCGTGTAACTATTAACAAAACAGTTATTCAGCATTTGTTTAAATTTCGCTTTGAGACGTCCCCTGTTTGCATCATAATGGTTGCGGAAGTGTCGTTATCCAAGTTGAGCTATTTTGACCCCCTTCATCTCTTCGATAGCTCGTCCACCGGATAGAAGTTCCCAGCGGCGCCTCCAGGCTGCGCCACACGGCGTGGGGAAAGGCGGCGGCGGCGGCGGCGGCGTCAGAATTTATCACGACAACGCGCCCCGCATATCAGGCAGGCCTGGCGGCCCCGCAGAGCCGTGGATAATTAAACAATAGCCCGTCAATAAACGGCGATAAATCGAAGCCGGCAGGCGGCGCGGTAGCTGCAAAAATTAATATCCGCCTTTTGAAGGCGCGCGCATCCATCACGCGGCCGCCGCCAGCTCCGTTCTGCCCCTGCCGCGCCCCTGTCACGCCCCTGCTCCGACGCGAAGGTCGCTCCCCCCTCCTCCCCCCGCCGGCACACTGGGTGGATATGTCTCGGGCGGCAAGCCCAGGGCAAAACGGAAATCCTGAAACATAAAAATTCGTAACTTGTTGGGAAGAAATAATACGATAATGAGTGATTTACGTGAGAGAGCTGTTCGTGGGTGAATCCGGACTTCATACGAGTGTAATACAATACGTTATCGTCGTGTAAACAGTCTTCAAAAAACATTATTTTGGCCTTACTTCCAGTAATAACAAAATGTATTCTACATTTTAAAATAGTAAGTTTATTAACCACATATAAATAATGACATGATAATGGAACTCATATGGTGTGGATCACACTCGCGTTTTTATAAAGCCACGAAAGGACTTCAAAATGTTCTTCTAACGAAAAAAAGTGTCATAAATTGGAATGACCTCTTGAAATGGAACTGTCGGGAATAACCCATTTTGTGTGGTTGCGTAGATATAATAGAAGTTAGATTATAGAAGTTTCTTTTTCTGAAGGTAATTTAATTCTTTTATGAATAATTTTTAATTATTATTATTAAATTTGGATGTAACGTATATATTTTTTATGTAATTAGCTGCCATCGGGTTATTCTCAATTAAAGTTTAAATACATTTTCCTTAACAAAGGAGCACGTTTGCCCTCGATTGGGCACACTGTGCGGCGACGGCCATCGCCGCACAAAGGCTGACCGCCATATCTCCCGGGGTTGTCGAGTAGGTCTTTACGGCCTTGTCTGTTTATTCACACTGCGTGCGGTAAGCACAGCCCCCATAGAAATTGTGAAGTGTGGGGAAAGTTATTACCTCGCCTGAATACATGAAAATATGCTAACTCTGTTCGTCATGAAAATTTATAAGATTTTGTTCTTTATTTCCAGTTTAAAGTAAAAACAATCTAATGATGCGTGTAACTTAGTTAATCCTTCAATTTTGTGCGCTTAAAAATAATTTTTTGGATCATTTTTAGATTAACTTTTTAATAAGAGATTATTTATGTCTAATATTGAAGATAGTTAATTCATTATGATGCAATATTTTGAAATTATACCAAACACAGTCAAATATATTTATTGTGAATTTCTGAAAATCGTTTTTACGAAAAATCTTCATCACAACACCCTGAAAAACGATCATATACCAATAAGTATTAATTTATCAGTTATGACGAAGTTAAATGATCGAAACTTGTTGTAAGATTGTATCATAGTCCATTTTTTATTAGCAATTACTGAAAATTACGCATTACTATATTTACGTTTTTTTTATCGTGATTTATTTGGTTTATTGGACTGATTTATTAACATTTATACCGACTGAGACTGCTGAGTGCAATAAATGTTGCCACAGCAGCTTCTCAGACAGGGAGGTCATTTTCTTCAGATCGCAACGGTAGCGAATTTGCGGCATTGTCTACCTGGGTTGAATTCAAGCACTATCTGGAGGAAAATTACAGGGGACGATATCCCTTGATTACATAACAATAGTACCGTAACAAACGAGCCAAAAACTAATTTTTTTCTCCCTAATTTTGGTATCGTCTTTCCTGGAGTACATAAACGTTACTGTCATGTACTATTCTGACACACTGACGGAAGGCCAGTCTGGTGCTTAGATATTATTTCGTCTGAGGCAGTGTCTTGTTGGGGGAGATACCAATAGAGGAAAACCTCTCAAGACATGTAGTCGGCACGGGACCTCAAGGCATTTCGAGACAGGAATACCGCCACTACCATTGCAAACATAACACGCGCTGGAGTAATAACCAAAGCAGTTTTGCACCCGAAAACACAAAATAGTCCCACAATTAACATTTGTGGAAAAAAATATTTCGTGTCCAAGCACTTTCTGCTTCGGTACCCCGTAAAGTTTCAACCCGTCCTCCCTGGCTCTGGACAAAAGCTGACCCGAGAGCAGTGATTGGTTGATTGATTACTTGTGGTTCTGGGCAGCTACTCAGCTGCTGAGGTTATTAGGTCATTAGAAAGGAAAGATTGCACGCGGTCCGTGGCCCGTTTGTTAGGGTACTGCTCCGGCATTCGCTTGATAATGATCAGAGAAACCACGGAAAACTACCGATCAGAGCTGCCAGTCGTTATAATTCTTGTCCAGAGAGCGACTGAACGCAACCTAGCTCTCTCGCTAGTGTCGAAAATCCTACCACTTTCGGGACTTGAACCCCGGGACCTCCTAGTGAGAGACACTGCACAGAGTCCTACGAAGAGAAGCGAGCAGAGGTTGACGAGCGGAGCTGAGAACATACGCGCTGAGCCACTCAGGCCGATTGGCTACAGCGTCTGCCCTCTCAGCAAGGAGGTTCGCACATCACGCACCTCACTGCCTGGGCCTGCACCAGACGAATTAATTATGAGGGTTAATCGAAAGCGGTTCACTCCGGTGGGGCAGGAGGTTGAAACTTCTGCAAACGTGGAATTGGGACAAGCATTGAGTTTTTATTCGAAGCAAAGGGTCGATTTCATTTTGTTCTCGTGTCTTAAAGCATTGGAGACCGCAGCAGAGGGGATCATCTAACTCAGCAAAGTGACTCTTTCATCGACTATCCAAAATACTAAATATTCATTTATCAATTTTTAACATTTGTCACCACGATTTGTTCACGAGTGCCTCAGGCCCAAGATCTGTGATTAAAAGAACTTTCAGAAGTGCCGTATATCTGTGATAAAAGACGTACGGGACTGACCATACGAGACCCTGCAATATGCGTTGATGTCTTAGTTTGTCATCTGTGAGAGGACATAGCGATTCTGCAGTTGCGAGATCTTTGTCACTACGACTTTTTTTAAATTAATATGGAACTGGCAATCCGATGTTGCAGAGACAATGACAAGATTATGCAAGAGTGTAAGTATTTTGAAGGTTTACTCTAAAATAATTTTTTATTATTACACCAATTCTTGGCATATTTGCCAAGGCAAATGCCATAAAGGCATATTTGCGTAACAAGTAAGGTACATTTTTCAAAACATCGAACCGATAAATAAGCCACAATATCTAAAACAACACAGAGTAACTAACCTCTTTCAAAAAATGTGAATAAACTCTTGGTGAAAAGATACGATAAAACGAAAACGAAGAACAAACAAATAAAAATGTACAAATTATAACCGTATTACAATATCGTTTGTGGTAAACATTATCTGAACTGCTGGATTGTTATCAAAACAGCAAGCCAACATCACGCGTGTCTGTCTCATGCGTTTCGTGCAGCAGGTAATGCTGGCTGCGCGGAGTATGCGCTGACGTGAGTAGCTGGCTCATCTGTCGCGGTCGCGGTCGAGGGCGAGGGCGGGACGAGGGCGAGGGCGAGGGCCACGGGTGCGAGGACGAGGCGGGCGGCGGAGGCTGCTCATTAGCAGAGCGACAACACAGGAAACTTGCGTCCTTGCGGCGAGCAGGGGGCGGCGGCGGCGGTGCTGATGTCTGGGTCGGCAGTGGTGGTGATGGTGTGGTGACTGTGGTGGTGGTGGTAGCGGCGGTGGCTCTGATCGCGATGGTGGCGAGGGCGGTGGAAGTGGTAGTGTTGATAATAGTGAGGATGGTGCCGGCGGCGTTTTGGTTGAGTGTTAGTAATTCCTGATGCGTCAACTGCTTAGGTCGCTAGTACCGTAAGTGTAGTGCAAGTTTAATCGGGAGGTGGTGGTGATCTTCCTCGCTGGATGGCGAGATCCATCGCCGATCTGCAGCAGGTTAGCGGAGGTTTCCCCAACCAGGTGTCTCCTACCAGCTATGCACCGCCCCTCCGGTGACAAGTTCTGATCTGCCATCAGGGCATGTGTGGAAATGTAGTACATGTTATTGTGTATGTGTCTGTAAGGGGGTGAGGATACATCAAGGAAGAGGAAGGAAATATCGCACGCGGTCCGTGGCCGTTTGTTAGGGATTTGCTTCAGCATTCACCTGGTGTTGATCGGAGAAACCACGGAAAACTACCGACCAGCGCAGCCGCCCGGTAGAATTCTTCTCCAGACGGTGACTGAATTCGTCCTTGCTGACAAGCTAGTGTCGAAAATCTTGTTACTATCGGGTGGCGAATCTACGATCTCCCGGTCAGAGGCACCGCAGTGACATCAGGTGGTGCACTAAGCCATTTCTCGTGGTGCGGCAGGAGAGATGGCGGTCGCGGTGGCGGCAGAATCAGCGGGACTGATGGTGGTTTAGTGGCTGTGGCGGCGACGGTGATGGTGATGGTAGCGGTGGCGATGGCGGCAGCAGTAGTAGTAGGAGAGGCGGAGGTGGTGGTGGTGGCGGCCCCTGGCAGCTGGGTCTCGCCTCTGACGTCAGCCTGGGAGCGCGCGGGTCAAGACGACGCTCAGGCACGCGGCCCAAGCGCTCTCCACGCTGCCGGGGGAGGTGCACAGGGCGGGGCGGGGCGTCGCAGGCGTTCCACAAGGCTTAAGCGAAATTTAATACGGGAGTTTCTCCGTAGATTATGGTGGATACTGTCAGGATTATTTTTGAATGTTTGTCGGTGGAAATATTGTAAAATTACTGTGGACAACTCTGGATTTAAAAAAAATGGTTTGAGAGTTGTTCTGGTTTGCAAAATGAAATACTTATTGCCATCTCAGGGTGACGTATATTTCTAATCTGTTAATTTTAAATTAGAATATGTAATCAGAAAGTTTCATTTTACGACCATGGAAATATCTTATAGTAACAGGATATGAATCGAACTTACAGTTACAGTTAAGAATCAAGAATTCATATTTTTAGAATTAATGAATGTTGAGACAGGCGCATTTATTCAATCTTAAATCACTTAAAAACATCCAGAAAGAAAATACGTCAGACTAATAGACTTCGCTTTGCGCGCAAGCCAAAGCGTCAGTAACAGCATACTAAGCGACCTTAGTCACGACACAGTTCCGATTACGTTACAGTGCATGCTGGTCATGCTTAAAGTCTTCGTCAATACTTGAGTGGTTACAACTGTGCGATAAAAGATCACTGTTAATCACTCTTTTAAGGACAGGTCATCCTTATTCATAATCATTCCATTTTCTGCGATGAAATGTTAGTGGGATGGAGTGAATGATACGGACATGTTTACTACGTAAATTACTAGCCCCGTAAGTTTACTGCATTCTGTAATACTGAAAGTGGCGGTGTTCGTACTATGCTGTATTGAGATATCCGCCGCTGACGTGCACGTCGGCTTGCTGCTGTTCCTCCTCCAGGCATCTCCCGCGGCGGGGCACATTCCCAGCCTATTCATGCTCCAAGCTACCAAATGGTTCTCAGACATGTGTATAGTATGTAGTTAGTGCATGTAAGAGATTGTTTAAGTGAAAGGGGGGAGGGGCAAGGGTGAGGTCGGAAATATCGCGACCTATAAGCCGTGCGTAGTTTTCCTTCTGGTATAGGTGATGTGGTGTGATATCTTTGGCATTTTTATAAAATAATTAAAGTCGTTGTCATTGCCAACAATGTATTTTAATTCAATAGCAGCTTTCGATGGCTTAGCCATCGTCATCAGTTGTCTGCTGGATGGAGCCACAAAAACGACTAGGACGACGTAGCCGTTTTTTGTGGTTTCCATCCAGCAGACAACTGATGATGATGGCTAAGCCATCGAAAGCTGCTATTGCATTAAAATACATTGTTGGCAATGACAACGACTTTAATTATTTTATTTTATTTCCTTCTGGTATTGATCGGATAAACGGCGGGCAGCTACCTCTGAGCAGCTGGCCGTTAGAATTTTGCTACGGACAAGTCTTCATAAGAACAAGCTATAAGTACAGTGGAAACTACGCCACCGGTGCACTGGCGAGGCTCGAACGTGAGATCTCTCGGTCAACAGTTGCAGAGGCGGCGGTGTTGCCAACGATCCATCCCTGCCGGTTAAGAGGGTGGACTGGGAGAGGTGGCTCAGGGAATCAACTGATGTCACTGCAGTCCCTCAGACCGGGAGTTCCTAGGCTTCCACTCCCGACGGTGGCAGGATTTTCTAAAAAAGCGTCTCAGTGGTTTTCGAATTCAGTCGTTGAGTGGTGGGGAATTCTAGTGGCCGGCTGCTCTGATCGGTAGTTTTCCGTGATTTCTCCGATCAACACAAGGCGAATGTCGGGTCAGTACCCTAACAAACGGGCCACGCACCGCGCGCAATCTTACCTTCCTCTTTATTGTCCTCTTCTCACCCCTTACACGCACACACACACACACACATAAAATAACTTGCACTCCACTACCCACATGCCGCGACATTCGTGAGGAACAAAGAGTGTGTCCCGGCTGGGACGGTGCCGCGCTGGGGGGATATACCTGGTTGGGGAAAACCCCACTAGTGGACGGGCAGGTCGACGCCGGATATCGCCATTCACAGGGACAAAGATAACCGCCACCTTCCGAACAAAAAGCATGCATCACACGCACGGGACTAATGACCCTTGTAGTTCACGTGCCCGGAATCACTAAACAATCAACCAATAAGAGGGGCGGCGATACTGGTCTTCTGTGTCTACCCCTTCCTGGAGCTCCTATGTTCCGTGCTAGGGGTGTAGTTATCATGTGACTGTTAAGCCGCTAGCGATGCTGGACATCAATATTAATTTGATGTGTTGATACATAATTTGATGTGTTAATTAATGTCCGTTGCGACTTCGCGCTTTCTTCTACAAGATTAATTTTTCTTTTGCGCGCATTAATAACCCGACAGCCAAAGCGCCGGTGCGGCAGAGCTGTCCGTCTGCGTCATTCGCACCGCAGTATCGCGCCGCCGCTCCACCGTCTCCGCCTCCACCGTCCTCCGGCCTTCCCACCGTCTCCGCCACAAACCACGCCCCGACCGCTCCGACCCGCCCCGACCGGCCCCGACGCGCCCCGACGCCTGCCGACCGCCCCACGACCGCCCCGGCAGCCCCGACCGCCCCCGACCGCACCCGACCGCCCGACGGCCCGGAACCGCCCGCACCCGAACGAGCCCCCGACCGCACCGACCGACCCGACGCCCCGACCGCCCCGACGGCCGATCCCCCGACCGCCCCGACCGGCCCGACCCGCCGCCGACCGCACCGACCCGCCCCGACCGCGCCCGAAACGCCCGACCGCCGCGCGAGCACGCGCCCCGACCGCCCCGACGCGCCCCCGACCGGCCCCGACCGCCGACCGCCCCCTCGACGCGCGCCCGACGCCCGCCGACCGCGCCCGACCGCCCGATGCCAGCCCGACCGCCCCGACCGCCCCGACGCCCCCGAGCCGACGCGCCACGCCGCCCCGACCGCACCCGAAACCGCGGCCCCCGAACTCGCCCGACGCGCCGCCGCCCCTCGACCGCCCCGGAAACCGCCCCCGAACCGCCCCGACCAGCCCCCGAGCCCCGACCGCCGCCGCGAACCGCCGCGAACCAGCCGCCGCGACCGCCGCGAACCATACGGCCGCGAGCGCGCCGCCCCCTGCCGCGAACCGCGCCCCCGCCCGGCCTGCGCGCAACGCCGCTCCGCCGGCCCATTGTCCGCCTGCGCCGCCCCCCACCCTCCCGCCACGCCCGCCCCCCTCCGCCGCACGCAGCCACCACAAGCCATCTCTGCTGCCGTCGTTTCTCCGACGGCGCGCCGCGGTCTTCGCATTCCCCCTCACCCACCCCCCACGCCCGCTCCCTGTGCCCCCCGGACTATAACTGCTTCGCCCTCGGCGTGGCCGCGCCGACTGGGCCGCACCAGCGCTGAAATATCGCCCAACATGCGAGGAATTTTACATATAATTGACCTGCGCCCTCCCCCGATCCCCCGGGGGGGCAAGGCGGGCCCGAACCGGCGTGGTCTCGCACCAAGAGGGGCATTGCTTTCGCTAAAAAACCGCGAACAGAATAATTTGGTTTCAGATTGCTATGACTATGACACAGGCTCCCACAAATTCTCCTCTCTGGACGCGTCCCCGCGCGCTCCTTTTAATTTTTTTCACGCGTCTCTCGGGGGAAGATTTTGGATTGCGTGTCGCTTGGCCGAAAACCAAAAAAAAAAAAAAAAAAAAAAAAGGTTACGCTCCGTTTGCGAGAAAAAAAATCGCATAACGGGACGACTTGGGCTGCATTTTCTGTTTGTGGTACATTGGGTGTAAAGTGTGTGTTTTTAATGTTGTGAAATGTTTCGTTCGTTTACCCTATGAATGTGGCGTAGTGTAAAATGCCACGAAATTAGTGTGTGTGTGTGTGTGAAAACGTTTCTTTCTCTCTTCTCCCTTCTCTGCTGAAAATGTGTTCGTGGTCTATAAAATTGTATATTTTTTCTAGAACGATGAGAAGTGAAATTATCATTACTTTTAAAATTTTGCCATAAAACCCTAGTCTAGAGGTAACTAGAAATATCTTTAATTTCAGTGAAAATGTGACTCCCGCAGGTTTTTTCGTAAGCAGTTCGATTCACGAACAGATTTAAAAATGATTTTCTTCCTCGCCTCTTCTCTTTCTTTTTAAAATTAATTGAACCGGCCCTAAAAATATTATTTATATTATTTATTTAATATATATCATAAAAAATATTTAAATTTAGGTAATTTACACTATTAAAGTGGAAGAAAGAAACCACATTAATCGCGGTGCATTTTAGGAACGTCAAGGAAACTTGTATTCTGTAGGTTTTTCAAAAAAATCAAACGGTAAGGTTCTAAAACACCGCAGAAAGAGACGCCAAATTACATCACTTAAATACATTAACCCTCCCGCAAGTTGCAGCGGTGGAAACCGAAAAACAATTTTTTTAAGGGAAGCAAATTCCATTAAAAGTATTGGCAACATGGGGCGCTAAGTGTGGCGGCGGCTGTGGCCGGGCTCCCGATCGGGCGGGGGGGGGGGGGGGGGGGGCGGATCGCAAGGCTCCCTTTTTCGGTTAACAAAGGGGCAGCGGCGGCGGCGCGCACGCTGCGCAAGGAGGGGAGTGGGCGGGGGCGGTGGTTTTGCTGTCCGGATCGTGTTGCGGGCCATTACGAACGCGCGGACGCGGCCTAATGGAACTCGGCGCGCCGGGGCCTTCCCATCCGGCGGCCGCCGCTCCATTTACAACACCGAACGCTGGCCGCTGCCACCCGCACCTCGCCCACACCCCACCGACGCGGCGCGCGGTCTTCCCGGCTTTGGCCAACGCCCTTCCCCACCTCGGCCCCAACCCCCGCCCCCCCGCCTCGCCCCGCCCCCGCCGCGCCTCGCTCGCACCTTGTCCGCCCATGCTTCCACCATGCCCCCGCCCGACGGCACTTCGCTCCTCGTCCCGCCCGCGCTTGCTTTTCGCCTCGTCCCGGCCACACGTTCACCCTGCCCTTTCTTCATGCCCCTTCGCCAGCCACATCCCCCGCCGCTCCATCCCCTCGCCCGCTCCCCTCTCGCGCCACGGCTCTTTTCCTCCGCCACGGCCCTACTCTCCGCCACGCGCCTCTCCTTCCCGCCACGCTCCTCTCTCGCGCCACACGTTCTCTCTCCGCCAAGGCGCCTCTCTCGCTCGGCCAACGCCTCTCTCCCCCGCTCACGCCTCTCTCCCGCACGCTCTCTCCGCCACGCTCTCTCCCACCGACCCATCCACCACGCCTCTCTCTCTGCTCTTCGGCCTTCTCTCCCGGCCACGCCTCTCTCTCGTCGCCAACACGGCTCTCCTCCTCCTTCTTCCCCGCTTCTTTCTCTCATCTCCCGGCCACCCATACCCCCTTCCCGCCACCCCCTTCCCCGCCAATAACCCATCCCCGCCACCCCCCCGGCCACCCTCCCCCGGCCACCCCTCCCCGCCACCCTCCCCGCCACCCCTCCCCGCCAAACACTCCCCCCGCAAACACCCCCCTCCCCGCCACCGCCTCTTAGTCAAAAAAAACCCGTTAAATGCAATAGTGGGTGGCTAATAACCGTAGTTGTGGATTGCGACATTAAAATAAATCTTATCTTAAGGCTGGTGTGCAAAAGTTGTATCCCTAAAAGGAGCTTGTTGACCGTGCGTCTGTCGACGATTTTAAGTCATTTTATCTTCCTAATCAAGACACTACAAGTCGCCGAGCAAACCATATCCGGGGGCATATATAGCTTATGATAATAATAACTGATAATAATAATAATAATAATACTAATAAATAATAATAATAATAATAATAATAATTCATAATAGATAAAAATAATAAGGCTATAGAATTTAATAGTAATAATATGATAAATTAATAATAATAATAAATTATTATAATATAATAATAATATCGGTAGAATAATCAAAGACTCTCTGAAAATGCAATACCCAAAGGCTGCCTGCGCAGTGGGGCGATCGGGCAGCATCGCCGCAGCGCGGCCGGTCGAAGTGTTCGCGTTCGGCCGAGGTCGGACGCGGCGGGTCGCGTGGCTCAATGATACAGGTCGGTTCGCGGCGGTCGACAACGAGCGGCGAGCTCCTGGCCGCCCTAAGGCCCTCCGCGCTCAGGCGGGCTGGCACTCTGACTGGTCCACTGAGCGGTGGCGGCGAGACCTGCCCTGGCGGCGCTCGCAAAGGGGAGCAAACTCGCCCCCGCCTTCGCCTCGCCCGCCGCTGGCTTTGCGCCCTTGCGCCTGCGCTGCGCGACGTCTCAGCCACTACCCCCCCCAGCACCCACCCGCCCTCCCGCCCCTCAAACACACGCCCCTCTCCACCACGCGGCTCCCCCACCCACGGCTCCCGTCCCGTCCCGTCCCGCTCCGTTCCGTCCCGTCCCCGCTCCGTCCCGTCCCGTCCGCCCCGTCAGTCCCGCCCACGCCCGCCCCGCCCCGCCCCGCCCACGCCCCGTCCCTGCCCCCCGCTTCCGTTCCGCCCCGTCCGCCCCCGTTCCGCGACCGTCACGGTTCCCGCCGAGCCCCGTTTCCCGACGCCCGTTCCGCCCCGTCCGCCCCTTCCCGCACCGTCCCGGCCCCGCCTCGTCCCGCTCCCGCCTCGTCCGTTCCCGCCCAGCGTCTCGTCCCGCTCCCGCCCAGTCCGCCCCGACACCGCCCCAACCCCGCCTTCTCGCCACCAGCGTCGCCCGTCCCGACGCCCTCCAAACGCCCGCGCAAAGGCCATGCCACGCCATGCCACACTCAACCCACACTCCAACCAACGGCTCGCACCCACGCTCCAATCACGCTCCAACCCCACCACTTCTCTCGTTTCAATATCCGTTCTTGTTTCCCGCCTCTGCTCGTCCCACCTGCTTCCTGCCAGGGCATGCGACTCGATGTCGACGTTTTTTAAAAACATTGATATTCTCAAAACATGATGTTATTAACCTGAAGTTTTCTAACATCGATGTTTTGTGACGATCTTTATACTCTTTCGATTGCTTTGATTCTGAAATGAAAAATGCCCATGATAACATTATCATAAGTTAAAATATGAAATAAGAACTTAAAAAGTAACCCTGTTATTTTTCTTGTGCTTGGAACCAAATGATCTGGAACGCTTGTTTGCACAACCTTCATTGACCTAACTCTCTGCGCATGACAAGACTTCCTATGCCTTGTCATTTCTGCTTTCTTCTCTTATATTCATTTCGCAGATCTGAGGATCTGTCAACAAATACGGCTGCAAGGGCCGTGGGTGTCTGCATTTTTTTCGGCGAATTGAAATTAACCAATGACACTATTCAATTGAAATTTTGCGCTGCACAAACCAATTCAATGAATATAGGTTATTAATCCAGGTCGGAAAACATCCATGTTTAAAAAACATAAATTGTTTTTAGTCGATGTTATTTTTACATCGATGTTTTAATTTTTCAACGTGTGATGTTTGGCTAACATTGACGTTTTGTTATCGATATTGCATCACTACTTCCTGCCCATTTCCACCCTCCTGACATTTCCCCGCCTCACGCCACTCGCCTCGTCACTCCCCGCCCCACCTCTCTCATCCCCACCCCGCCGGCCCCTCCGCCCGCCCGCCCGCCGCGTCCCAACCTGCTCTGCCTCTCCATCCCTTCCTCATCCGCCCGTCATGCCTTGTCTTCCGCCGCCTCGCCCCGCTTCTCTCATCCCTCCTCGCCCGCCGCGTCTCGCCTCGGCCGTCCCCGCCCTCTTTAGTCTCACTCGTTGACCCCCGCCGGACCACGCGACACCCCGCGCTGCTCGCTCCGCCCTGTCTTGACCCAGCTCCCTCGCTGCATACCCCCTCCTCCCCCCGTCCATGCCCGCCCCGTTGTCCCACCACCTCTCGGATCGATCCACCGAGCGGAAGTCCAAGCACAACGAGTCCGCAGGCAGAAGTCGCTTCTCTGACAGGGCGAAAGTTACCATTTCACTGTGAAGGAACATGTACGTGTAATCTTTTAAAAGAAAAGGAAGATGCCTTCTTTAGAAGTTGCAAAGAGAATTTTACTGAAACATTTTAATAGTAATTTATTCAATTAGTTTATAATGCTACGCTTTATTGCATGAGTACATGTTTTGAAAACGAACGACTTTAGAGGCAAATTTTCAAATTTGTACGAATGTAATAAAGCAACATTATAAACGAGTGGCATACTATAGTTTTTTGTATGTCAGCATTATACATTTGTAAGAGAATCAAACTTAATTTTGCGAAACAACGTCCCTGTGACGACTCGAGTATTTGACATCGTGCGAGTAAACAGTGGTCGGCTGTTGCGTTTAGCTCTACCTCCCCTGATTCTCTCGCTACGATTGACTGAATGTGTGATGACGCAATCATTTGTGACATAAAATCTAATACGTCATCATTTGTGCCGTAAAATGCCCGATTATGAACGATTGCTTGTAAGAGAAAAGGTTCTCTTATAATGCTGGAATACAAAAAAAATGAATATTGTTCAGGCGAAGCTTGTTTCAAAAAATGTTTAATGTTACTCTTAATATTATTTTTTCACATTCAGTAGTAATGAAATAAATGGAATTTTTCGGAAATTATCGAAATTAACTAAAAGAAAGGTAGGAAATGAGACAGGTTTCTTTCGAATTATTTAACTATGAGTGATATGGGATTCTCCTTGTTGTTCCTAAGGCAGTCTAGAATAATGTTTCAAGAGAGGAACGTTAGTGTATAATATTTTTAAGGTACGGTTAAAATCGATAGTACTAAACTGATTTTATGTTACTGTCTCTACTGTTACTGATTTTATGTTACTATGGGTTTTAATAATATTGAACACATCTTAACAATAAAAAGTTATATTTAAAAAGTGTTGATATTTGTTTTCTTTTTATTTTGAGAGTCAAAAAAGAGGGGTCTGTCTTTATTTTTTGTATCATTTTCAATCTATCCAACGAGTGTCAACATGCATGTCGCTAAGACGTTCTTGCATTTCCCCACTAAGTCATTGGACAGAACGACTCGACAACAATCGATCTAATGCGATATAATTAATTATCAGATATTGGAATCTCGTGTTGGAAATGTAGCATTATTGGTCAATATATTGGACGCCTATGGAGAGGGGGGACGGAGTGACTTCAGGCAGATGGATTCTGATTTGCCCTAGGTTTCTGAACCGCATAGCCAAAGGCACGACATGGACCTTAGGGCACTGGAATTGCATTAACTGAGGGCTCCTGGGGCTGATCAGTCCTCAGGCGAGCGTGAAACGCGCGGGAGGTATTTGCGCGCCGCTCCGGGCGGTTCTACGAGGCCTTGATTCTAGGAAATGGCCTCGACCCCGCTTTTGCGAATTGTATATTCTGCCGTTTCTGAACAGAAAATAAGAACTTTTCAGACTCTGGTAAATTAATTTTTATTCTTACTCTCGCAAACTCATCAACACTGTATAAATGCAATATTCACCAATGGTTTATGATTTACAGTAAAAATATTTATTTTTGCGAACTCCTCCTGAGATGAAATTTATTTCTGAACTTGAGCTCTCCTGTATCATCACTTCGCCTCAGTTTGTCGCTCATTAACCTAACTGTTATTAGTTGTATATAATTCAATGCTCGCTGCAAATGTCCTTTTTTCTGAATGGCCGCCAAGAGATCTTATAAATCCGAACAGGCACCTTTACTGAAAGAAACATAAAATTATGAAACATTGAAAAGGAAAGCGGTGTATTCTCTCACTCATTAAGTGCATGATATTTCTTTGCTACTGGAATGAGTCCAAAAAAAAATTATCTGACTCTGTAAATAAACAGGTATCACAAAGACGAAGAAATACATATACAATTGTGAATAAACTAGCTGTTCCCATAGAATGGGCACAAACCACACATTTCACTACTTCATTGGAGAGAAGAAAAATGTCAAAATTCATAACGTCCCTGGAAGTGGTGATGCGAATGTTACATATTCGTGAATTAAAGCAGCATATTTGCCTGTTCTATCTGCTAATATTTCAACTTGATACTATTACGAACGCTTCGACAAGCAAAAGTGCTGACATAAAAACAGCATTTTTACTTAATATCCTCCATAAGCTGCATTTTTACGGTAAATATAAGTAATTTCACACGGGGAAAGAAAGAGGAAAAGTGTAGTGGGAGGAGAGAGAAAGTGGTAAAAATAATAAATTTCACACTCCCGTTTATATATTGGCACAGAGGAAGAAAAAATATCGAAAAAAATTCTTAAGTTTATTTAGTTTCAAATAAGGTAACCACTTTTACCTTGCATTTACTAAGTAAAATACATTTCTCCACAGCTATCTTGCCTCGAAAAAGTGGGGAAAAGGATTCTTTGGCAACATTATCACCATTAATACCTCTGAAGCTGTGCTTGTGGGACGTGGGTGCAAACAGAAACGAAGAACCCTTATGTCCAAGAGAAGTGGGCTGTATTTCACGCAAATGGTTTCCATCTTTCAGCAAAGAAAATAATCTCCAAAGCGGATTCAGACAGAAACACAAATCTGGACGTGGGCGCTTTCCCTTTCTTACTGCGGAAAGGGGGAAACTCCGGCGTAAGACGCTGTGAGTGGAAAGGGACTTCCCTGAAGTATATTTAGGCCTACTCAAATGAAAAATAATCTGTCGAGAGACATCGTTTCATACATTTACGACAAACCGGCGAACCAAATTGAAATACGTGTACCATAAAACGTCGAAACGAAAACGTAAACATGCTATATTTAACGTTAGGAATTCCATTACTGTTTTAATTTTATTATTTCTGTTTTTTAATATTTATACAATTTTTTAAGTAATATCTCGTAAATAGAATAAAATTTTCTTAGTACAGAAGTTAATTTTCAATAAACTGTGGGTTTCAATATTATTCATAAAGAAACTTCAAATCTAAAGCACAAAAAAAAGTAGTACGTTTAAGATATATTTCAATACACAGTACAAAAAACAAAATATTTTAACGTTGTAGGCAAAGCCGTGCCAGATTATAGGAGATGGTATCTCATCGTGTTATTTTAATTAAATTTCATGAAAATAAATACTTTTAATTAGATGCACTGTATTAAAATATGAGGCACCGTCATTATCAAAAATTTCGAATATTTATTCTGAATGCAGGGGATTGGCAGTTGTTAAGTAGGTGCAGTTGATACGTAGGTGCAGTAGATTGTAACTACCATGTTGATTGTATAAAAACAAAAAAATCTAAAAACGAGTATGGCGAGTAAGACGTCACGCTGAAAGTTCAACGCTATTCAGATTTAGTGATGCAATGCCGATTGAAAATCTCCATAAAAAGAAAGTCAACCCAAATATAATAGCAGTACTTTGTACAACATTCAAAATGTATATATTCAAATAAAAAACCCATCAAATGCGAGTTTGCGTATTGCGTCCTCCCTTTATATAGAGAGCCAAGGATATGCTTCCGCCCTATCTCAGCCTCGGCGCTACCCCTCGGTGCAACTCGCGTTTGCATTCATGCGCTTATTCCGCTGCTGAATATGCATCGCCCCACTTGCGACCTGCGCTTTGCCGTCTGCAATTCCCTACGGCTGAATCGACGGCGAGGTGGGCCAGTACGATTTACAATACGCTATTTTCAATGACGCGCAGACAATTTGCACCGAGAGAAATACAAGGTGGTTTAAAAAGAATTGTCAGTTCTTCCAAAACTGCGTTCTCATGATTATTTGCTCCCCGTGCTCATTTTTTGCGATCGAAATACATTTTTTTATTCAATGCCATGTTCGACAAATGTGTTTGTCGGAAGAACGGTCTACCAATCAAGGGAAAGCAAAGCAGGCCTGAAAGATTCCGGTGCACATGCTTTTGAGACAACAATTTCTTGTACACCACATCTAGTTGACAGAATATTGAAAATATCGACTTATTAAGAAATTATGATCATGAAGATGTTCCATACTATAAATTACCGTTGCTGATATTTGTAAATTGGTTTGCTAATGTAACAGTTGTCTTCTTGCATAGTTTCATTTATTTTTATGTATCTGCAACATCAAAGGTTAATGGTGTATCGTCAAATATCAGGAATGTCAAGGAAAGCCGCATATAAAATACCCTAAATGTGAATTACATTTTCATATCTGAATATCCTTTTTTGAAGTTAATAAGCTGTAGAATTGGGTACCTAAATTAAGTTATAAAAGAAATAATTGGGTTTATTCTTTATGAAACTTTTTATTTAGGTTAAAGATATCATATTTATAGGGCCAATCAATGATTTTATATGTTTAGATGGATGAAGTACAATTTTACAGACAATAAACAACACGTCAATTGTAACTTTAGAAAGTAGTGTAAAAAATAAAACGTTTTTATTGGTTTTTCACTCCGAACATCCATTCAAGATTCTCAACTGGTATCTATAAAGTTGCTGACATTGATAATTGTTTTCATCAAGATTGAATTACTCGTTAATACTCAAACTGTTGACATATGCATTTAGTCCCTAGAAAATCAAAATTCGGATTTCGCTTTTCATTACCTTGTTATCAAAATATAATTCTGCAGGGTATTGAATACTCGGTTAAGTACTCCCTGAATGACGTGCTTCTCTTATTCTAATTGGGCAATTGTGACTTTGTGACGATCCACCCCCTTGAAGTTACGAGAGGGATCAAATAGAGATCAAATGTTTCACAACTTCGACTATAAGCATGTTTGGAATTAGTCAATTAGTTGCAAAATTTCCGCATAATTATGATTACGAAGTAAAGTTTCCTAATTCAACTTCTTGTGGAACATTTTCTAATTTGGTAGATACACGCGGGTATATTTTAGGCATGGATATATTCGACAGCTCTGTAACATATTGCTACTGCTTCCTTCTCCTTACCCCCGTGTTTTATAGATTACTCCTCTTAGTTTATTATTGAATATTAAGGTTTGTAATCGGTTATGACTAAAAATATTTATACGTACTAACATTTTCTAATAGAATGAATCACCTCTTCAAAAAAAGGTGTGCAAGTAATTGTCATAACAATTGAGAATGCGTCGTTTTGTGTGTGTGGCGCAAAGCAGATCCGCTGATGGCTACATAAAATATTTCTCGTTTACAAGTCTCATCTTTGTGAGAGCACAAACATCACATCTACCAAGCTAAATATTTGTAAACAATTTTACAATAAAATTAGACACCCAGTGATGAGTTGGTACAGAATATGTCTCGAAAAGGGAACATTAAATATAGGTATACGTATTGATGATAGAAATGAAGACGAACCGATTCATTCGATTCGACGAAATGAATTACTGACTTTTTAAGTAAGTGTAATGAGCTATCTTAAAACATGTATTGTGGAATCATCTGAGAATGACTCACATACAGCGCAAACTTGATTAAGTGGCATGTAAATGTGTAATTGTAGCAGGCTTAAATGGGCTGCGGGTCGTGACGTCGTGGAAACAATATGATCAGTTTTTAATGACACATTCACCCATCTGCAATAATTGAGATTACAGAAATTTCCTTGTATGCCTATGGGTATACTTGCATAAAACTGTTTCAAGATGGAGAAGCTGCAGTCTCAAGTTCTCTATTTGGTTATTTGACGCATGAATCACGTGAACTTGCTAAACTGAAAGTCATGAAATGGATTTGTAATGATGCATGATAAGATTTTCGTTCATAATTTGCATTATTAATAGCTTCTGTGGTACTTAAAACGTTGTTTTACACTCATCAAATGATATTCTTACAATTTTCAATGACTAAACGTTAATTATCGCACGGCCTCAAATCAAATTTTACGAGTTAGAATTATGTCTAACAAATTGTGCTTATGTCGGGTCATTATGGAGTAATGACTATTGTTAATCGTAAAGTCATCAGTCATTATTTTTCACCAATGTATATTACCTTATTTTATCGAAATACTAGCAACTGAATACTACGATTTTCCCCCTACAATTAAAATAATGTTGTTTAATGGATATTCCATTCTGTAATCTGAAAATATTCAAGCTTCTTCAGCTCTATTGCATTTTACAACTTAACTTTAAATAAATGTTGATTGAAATATTATCTCAATTTATATAAGTGGTTCAGATAACTATGGAAAGAGAGGATAATCTCTTTTCATTAAACATTCAATGTTTTGGATGTAAAAATCGCTGCGGATTATGACATTGATATGATGTATTTTGCTTCTGAAAACGAGTATTGTGATTAAAAGCAAATCTCAAATTAATAGAGAAATGCATGAAAAATACAAGAAAATTCAATTAATGTCTTTTCTTCAGCAGTCCGTTATCAATTCTGTAACTAGCTACCTGTATTAACCACAATTTTTCCATTTTACAATATTCATGTTTTACCCGAGAATGTGGTCGTGGTGGGGGAGTTCCTCTCACTGGATGGCAAGACATCAGCTTTCGGACTTCAACCTCCAAATATCTTCTTGCTAGAACACAATCTGAGTCCCGACATATGTAGTAGTGTGGCGTTTGTAATGTGTTTATATTTTTATATGTAAGGGGAGAGGATAGGACAAGGAAGAGGAAAAATCGCGAAAAATGTCCGATCAGAGTAATCGATCGCAAACATTTCCCTCTAGACTGCGCCTGAATTCGACCTAGCAATCTATCTAGTGTCGAGATTCGAACTCTAGGCCCTCCCGGCCAGAGTCGCTGAACAGACAGCGGCGATGCTGACTGGGCGGAGCTGGGGCGGGCGAGGGCGCGCCCTGGGGAGCGCGCCGCAAATACAATCGGTCAACTTCAATAAACAGAGGTAATGGGCGGCGCCTGAGCGATGGGCGAAGCGACACCGCGTTGGGTCGCGCCAAGTCCGTACGCTCCACCCGCCCCCTTGCCCGCCCCCTAAAAGAAATTGTTCATGTAATTTTAACAAATAAATTGTTTCCTTCCACTTCTGAAATATAAACTAGTATGCAATTACGAGTATTACAAAATAGAAACAAAGCTCTAACACATCTCCAATATCGTAATTGGAACGACAAGCAATTGGAGAACGAGAGAAGACGCTCACTGCAAACACTCCACACCCCGCAAAACACAACGGAGTGCTGCGTGCGTGCAGGGGCCACCGCAGGCCCATTGCCTCCTTCGTCCTGCGATAGGCCGGCACTCCTGCTCCGCGCCCACCATCCGCGCCACCCAACCTCGCGCCTGCCCTAACAACTCCGCCCGTTCACTCCATCTCTCAATTACTGACCGTTCGATTAGTGTCCCACCTCCGGCCCACTCCCCTCCCCTGTTTATCCTGTCTGCCTGCTCGCCTCCTCAGCCCACCCATTTCTGAGAACTCACCGCCTCCTCGCCACCGAACCGCCCTCACGACACCACCCTCGCCCCACCATCCCCCGCCCAACAAAGCACCCTGCCAACGCACAGCCAACCACCACGACCCTCCACACCTCCCCAACGCCCCTCCCAAAACGCCCCCTTTCGCCCAACCGCCCCCTCGCCAACGCCCGGTCCCTTCTTCTTTTCGCTCGCCCTCTACCGACAACCCTTCCAGCCACCCTCACTAGCTGCCTCCCCTGCTGCTTGTCGTCAACCTACACCACATTCCTCACCTACCTCGCGAGCTTCCCTCTCCTCCTCCCTCCTTCCCGGCGCCCTGCCCTCGCAATGCACGCCGTCGCTGTGCAAAAGTTATTCCCGGGAAAAATCACAGTTGCGCGAAGGCTCCGCGCGCAGGTAAAACACCCGACCAATCGACCCTGTTATTTTCAATGATGAGTTGCCCTCGCCAACCTGACCGCCGCGCCCTCTTCGGCCGCCGCCCACGCCCTCCAGGTTCCCGCGCGAACCTCGCAATATCCCTTGATCGCCGCACCGCACGCGGCCGCTCGAGGGGGCTGTGCCACGAGAGAGAAGTGTAACAGAGCAAAGGAGACCCAAGACAGAGACAGAAACAGAGGAGAGCGATGACAAAGAGAGAGAGACAGAGAGACAGGAGGAATGAACCAGAAGAACAAGACGCCAGAGAGACACAGAAACAATGAGACGACGAGCACAGGAACCAGAACGCACAAGAGACACGAGAGACACAAGAGACCGAAGACAGAGAGACAGACAGAGCAAGTTAGAAAATAGACAGATAGAAGAGAGCAGACAGAGAAGAGAGACCAAGATAACAGAAAGAAGGAGACACAGCAGACAGAGACAGAGAAACAGAGAAGAGAGAGAG
Source organism: Gryllus bimaculatus (assembly GCA_017312745.1). Lineage (NCBI taxonomy): Eukaryota > Metazoa > Arthropoda > Insecta > Orthoptera > Gryllidae > Gryllus > Gryllus bimaculatus. The sequence continues at coordinate 3,360,908 of BOPP01000128.1, forward strand.
ACAGAGAGAGACAAGAGAGAAGACAGAGACAGAGAAGAGACGAGAGTAGAGAAGACAGAGACAGAGAGCAACAAGACAGAGAGACATGACAGAGACAGAGAGACAAGACAGACAAAAGCAGAGAGAGAGAGGACAGATGAGAGACAGAAGAGAGGAAGACAGAGAAACAGAAGAGAGCACAGACAAGAGACAGAGACAGAAAGACAAGAAGACAGAGGAACAGGAGAGATACAGAAGAGACAGTGACAGACAGTAAGAGAACACGACAGACAAAAGACAGAGAGAGACAAGAGAAGAACAAGAGAACAGAAGCAGACAGAAAACAGAACAGAAAACAGAGAGAACAGAACAGAGAGAACAGAGAACAGAGAAGACGGAAGAACAGAGCAAGAGACAGAGAGACAAGAAAGACAGAAACAGACAGAAAGAGACAACAGGAAGAGACAGAGCGCTCGGCAATCGAAATAAACAGTCGACGCAGGCGCGCGTTCAGTTTGCTGTAAATCACCGCCGCGTAAAACACTGTCGTCGCGTTCTTCCTCCGCTCTCCGTAACAAGATCGCATGCGCACTGTCTGGCTGTCCGGGCGCCCTTGTCAACGCGCGTTTCACCTTCTCCTTTGGCGGAGTGTCTTTGTCCGCGTTTGATTGTCATCGCTTGCATTTCTGCTTGCTGGGCGTTAGACTAGGTTCCGAAAGGCATGGTTCGGCCGTTTTTCCGAATTCTGCAGTGAAACGGCACGTGTCGGATCTAGCAAAGCTCGTAGTGTAATATAGGTTACAATGATACTCATTTTTAAGAAAAAACAAAAGAGGAGATTAAAAAATAGTTATGAGGCATGTGGCATGTCCAGATATTGATATACCTCTAGGTATCAAAAGTACCATGTAATAATACAAGCAGAAAATAATGAAATTTCTCCTCGTGTCACCGAGCGTTCTAAAATACAGTTTGAGTTACATAAGAAGTTTTTAAATGCGTATAATACTAATAATAAACCACAACGCCAAGATACTAATCTGCTAACGAACATAGAGACAGCTGAAGAAATAGTAGCACTTTTTTGACCACAATGACCCTGTTAATTTGGTCCTTCTCGGCTCGTTGGTTAGCGCTGCACGCTTTCGACGCCAACCCGATGTTGGTTTCCCGTCAGGGCCAAAAATTTGTGGCGCGCTTTCCCCTTGCAATTCCCATAATGTTGGTGTGTGACTATGAGAAATTAATCTCACAAGTTGAGAATAACAGAAATACGCTTCATGTATGTCTATTGCTAAACACACGTATCCCTAACTCTGTTCTGACCCATAATCGTTATATCACGTACTATACCTTGGTTTATTTGACTCCACTTTTCTGTCAAATTGAAAATAGGTAAACATTGAAGTCGTACGGCCAGTTACTGCCGTGTAAATAATTTTACGTAAAAACATTTTTTTCATATTAATAATGTAATAAATATAATTATTAATATTAAATATTTCATATAAAGAATCTTCCACCGGTACGAAGCCTTCAAATTATTGTGAAGTTATTCGAATGAATCTCAAAATATGAGACAAAATTAAATATCTGTAACCCTTTTGAAGTTCGTGACAAAATGTTGATAAAGAGAATAGGAAAATTATAAACTATACAAATGGTCACAACAAAAAGTACCATGTAAAAACAAGAAAAAACTCGGGTAAAACTTGGAAATATGTAAAAAAGTTAGTTAGTCTGCATGTAATAAGTGCATAAATGCATATGTAGAAACTGAAATTATCCTGCAAATATTTCAGAAAATATTTGCTAAAAATATAAATAAATTAATGATCGTGCGGATCAAAAAAACACCCTCAGATAATGTGTACGAGAGCCCCCCCAAGGCCGAAACCTGCTTGGTAGGTCTTAACCGCCTAAAGACTGTATGCCAAATACATTACATACCACTTGAATAATTTCAAGAATCTAGTAGTATCTTCACGCAATGCCCCACACTTGTCGCAATGCAACCCGCAGTACACTCACGTGTTCTTATTGCATGCTGTTATGTACCTAAAATTCGTACATTAGAGAGCCTCAAGATCAGGGGTAAGCCATATGGAGAAGAGCATTAGCTTTCAGCTGGCTATTTACAAATATAATTCACAGAATAGGAATGAAATATTCTCTTCTATTCGGTGTACTGCTTCCCATTCCTCGAATTTATCGGAGAAAGGTCACCACTTTCAATGTAGTTTCTTAATCCTCTCTGCCAGAGCGGAACTTTTGATCCATTCCGCTACCAGTCTTTAGAGGAGAGGTATGAAGTAAACAAATATCATTGCAGTACATCTGACTAGGAGTTTAGCGTTTACGTCTCCACCGTGGCAGGAATTCACACAATAGGTCATGGTTTAGCTAGTAAGATTCTGAGCGTGTCGGGCTGCTCTAATCGATAGTTTTATGTGTTTTCCCAGTCAAACACCAGGTGAAACCGGCAGTACCTGAAAGAATCCATGCGACGGACCACCGCGATCTTTCCTTCCTGTTCTTTGCCCATCCCACTATACATGTAGTTATATGCACTAACACGACTACCCATGCCAGAGGACCATCAGGACTTAGAGCTGTCACGGCTCGGGCGTCCCCGCTGGTCTGAGAAACCTTGTGGGAAAAGACCGCTACCCGACATTAGGTCGGCCTCATCTCGCTCACCAAGCTGCGAATATTACCACCACCACCACCCTGCGATAAAACGTTCACTACAGTTACGGGACAATTATCTTATCATGCGCCAACGCCGAATCCTTAAGTCATACTTACTATAATAAATTCTAGGAGAACTTCTTGTATCTAGAGAAATGTCAGAGTATTCTCTAGTTTCTCTCAGAGGTTCCTTTAAGGTGTACAAAGATTCAATGCATATTAACTAAGTACATTTGCTAAAATATATTAATTTTTAAGTAACTATAAAATAATTATTATTATTATTATTACAATGTGATAATTAATATTAGATGCATTGCTTATTAATATAAAATATATTTAAAGTAGTATGGTTAATGGTTTCGAACGTTTGAAGTGGTAGTTCCTGATCAGAGTTTTCTGGTTTCCTTCGCCATCCATGACGTGTTTTAATGTTCTACTAAAGTCACGACTGCAAAAAATGTTCCTTCCCAATTCGTATTTACTTGAGGTTCACGACAATTCGAAAAATCGCGGGTTCTCGGCTTGGGTGACTACCATAAGCTCCGATGGGACAATTCGTTTTACGACATATAATGCTAAATACAAATACAAAAAAACTTATGGAATCGACCTCAGAAACAATGTTGAAAGCTTCAAGCAACCGGGTACAGGACGAGCGCCGGCGGAACGCAGGTTGGTTGGTGGCTTTGCGCAGGGTGAGGTGGAGGAGCGGCCAGGAGGCGCAGAGCGGCAGAGCGGCAGGAGCGCAACGCAGCAGAGCGGGAAGTCAGGCGGAAGGGTCAAGAGGAAGGTGCAGGGCGAACAGAGGGGGGCGCAGGCACAGGGGGGCGGGGCAGCGGTGCAGGCGGAAGGTGCGAGGCGAAGCGGCGGGCAGCGGGCGCAGGCGCAGGGCGCAGGCCAGGGCGGGCAGGCGGCAGGCGGCAGAGGGCGGGCAGGCGCAGGGCGCGCAGGCCGCACAGGGGCGCGGGCAGGGCGCAGCCGGCGGCGGCAGGGCAGGGGCGGCAGTGGCGGGCGGCAGGGCGGCAAGGGCGGGCAGGGGCGGCAGGGCGGC
>BOPP01000128.1:3378905-3392737 GCA_017312745.1 Gryllus bimaculatus
ACCCCCGCTCCCGCCCTCGCTGGGTCCGCTCTGACGGAGCCGCAGCTCCATAAACAAAGCGGAAGGTAGAGATGTTTGTCAAGTTTCGCGTCAAAATGACTTCCCAAAAAACTCTGATGTAGGACGGGAAAGGCGGACCGCAAGCTTGACTTCTTTACAGTCGCCCTCGGCTTTAAAGAGACAAAAACGCCGAGTATTGTTTTAAAAAAAATTCAAAATATGAACGTTCTGGATGAGATAGGACGCTAGTATGATGCTACATGCTCCTACATCTGGAAAGGTGAAAAAGCAAAATGCCTAGAAAGAAATATATTGTCCATCATAACTTCGAAATACGAAAAAATATGAAATGTTTCCGCATCCTCAGCAAGTGTGAACTCTCAGACTCTATATTTAAATGCGATAAGTGTGAATTACATCATTCATGTCCTTTATCCAAGGTCAGCATAACAATGACTTTGTAAAATGACATTAAAGAAAACTACTAAGTTATAATGAGACAGTTTCTTAATCGCGTATCGTTTTTCGCATAGTACGTGTTTGCTGTCAGTCTAGAATTACAGTGAAGTTGATAGGTAGCAAATATTATATCAATACATAATATACACCATATCACGGCTATCATCACAACATTTGTCACTTATCACATCTCTCCTTTCGTTTATACAAGTATTTGCATCAATAGTAAGGTGTAAATAAATTACATAATTTGTACGTAACCTTTTTACATTTTTTTGTTGGCACTGCATATTTTACATAACTATTTTCCCTGCAAGATGTAACTACTTAAAAAACATCCAAAATATTTTTATCAGCGCTCGAGCGATAGTTTTGTTCTCGCCACCGGCTGCGAATTCAAAAGAGAATTGGGAACTCTATTCTATCGAAGCCTTTATCACCCGAAAGAAAATATTCCACTTCTCCCCAGGGGGAAATTCGTTCTTCGCTGAAGTGTGAATACTCTTTACGGTCTGCGCTAATCGCTGTGAGCTGTCTCCATTCTCTCTCCACATATCGTTTCTTCCCACTATATTTCTTGCGCTTTTCCTTCGTGAATTATTGATGCAGATAATAGTGTGTGCCGTAGCTGTTGGGCTGTGCGAGTGAGTTACTGCATATTGCATGCAAATTTCTGGCTGTGGCCTCCTGGTTCTCAAAGAAAGAATCCAAGCATTTTTTTCTTTTAAAAAAGTGTAAAGGGTGATTACAGGACCCTATTCTTTTGTTGTATTATTATGAACGAATCCTTTTGTTTTAACTTATTTATGACTTGAACTTATATCTGGAACACGATATTCGGTGATTCATTCTATAGTATAAATATAGAATGGAAAAAATTAAAATATGTAGCTAGTGTTACAATAATTTGACATTATTCTAAGAAAGAATATCTTACTAATAACAATCCAAGGAGCAATGTTGGGTGCAATGTTGGAATGTAGTGGGTGCAATGTTAATATGTGAAATGCAAAGCAAAAGTGATATTTGAATCCTACTTTTTAAATTATTAGTTGTTTATTATGTTCCGCGTTCTAGAGATAATTCTAGATGAGCGTTGTTTTTAGACGAATTAAGAAATTGATGTTTTTTTTATACTTAATGATCTCACTCACAATCCATTCTTTACATTCCCTCCAAATTGTAACAAAAAGAAGTAGCAAAGATTTTATTAATCGGTAGAGAATTACACAATTGTTTCTTCTACAGATTTAGAAAACTGGAACTATATCTTAAATCATGTTATAAAATACTTTTTTTATTATGGAACTGGGCTATTTCAATAGTATATCGAGACTGTTATGGCTTTTTGTCGAGCAATGTAAAGCAGTTTTTGAAGACGAAGTTTGATAGTGTTTTCTATGGTTAAGTTCAAATAGCTTCATTGTAATAGTTTTTGTCAGTACATGGGATTGGAGGAAACAACTCAGTCACATGCAAAGAAATAAATTTTGCATTTTGAGATTAAAATCATGAAATAAAGCATCATTAACACTGTGGTATTATACTCCGGGAATGTATGTTTTGACATGTTTGAGAACGCGTCGTAATATTCACCTTTTCTTCTCTAGTTGTTAACAATAATATCAGTGAATGTTACATGGACCTTTTGTCTCTTAATTTATTCTTTATTGACATATTGTGTTTCAAACATTAAGAATATTTTGTCTGTGCTAGATAAGATAAAAAAGGAAACTAAAATTAATATATAATATTTTTTGTTAATTCGACAAAAGTATACATTAGGCCAGTAGTGTTCAAGGTGACATCTAGAAATTACATGTCTATCTAAAAACATTAAAATAAGGTTGTTTCATATTTATATTTTTCAAGAAATTTACACTAGAAAATGCAACCCAAACTCTAGAACAAATGTTATTTTGAAGGTGGGTTCATATAAAAAAGATACATTTCTCTTTTACCAATAATTGCGTACTTTTCAAAGAGATTTATTTTTTTCTTTCTTGGTATGCAGAGACAGAAATCACTGTAGGTGCCGTTAGGTGGTTTGCAAAACTGCGTGTTGCCAACTGGGAATGAAACTAAGTCGAGAGCAAATTGCTGTGATGAGGTTCCTCGCGGCGAGATCAAGAAGCCGCCTTTGGTCCTGGCTAATAGACTGAGAATAGGCATTATATGGAGCGTTAGCGCAAGTTAATTGCCGGGGCACCTCATTTAGACGACTGCGCCGCCGCGTAAGCTCCCGAAGTGCTCTCAGAACTCGAATCGATAGCGGCCGCGCCCTTCGAGACGTCTTTGTCTGCAGAAGTTGAAGTCGAACTAGCGAATGCCAGATGTTTCAGCTGGTGCTCGGAGGTCATTGCCACAACGGCTGAGTGATAATCTAATTGGAAAGTTTGGTATGAGAGAAAGGAACGATCTATTCCGGCAGCGTATGGGATTGTGTGTTCGCATTTGGAACATCGTAGATGGAATGGTCAGAGACATGGCTGCGGAAGATTTTCGGTACTGTCTAAATAGCTGGATCAAATAGATCTACGCCGATACGGTGGCCGAGGTCGCTAAGGCAGTAGTGCCGTAGAGATCTCGGACCGAAGGATTGCGGGGTCGAGTCCAGTCTCGGGCACTGTTGTATTGTGTTGGGCCTTTCACCCTCTATCATCATCATATCGTGTCATCCCCACAGTTACCAGACCCTTACTAGCAATAGTGGTCGCTAATGACCTCGAAGTTGAACCTTACATAACAAAACAAAAGAAATAGGTCTGCTATAAGAATGAAAATTCTGTGAGTCGGCTACTCTAATAGGTTTTTGTAAATTATTACTTAAAGTCGCATCAACTTCTAAGTCATGAGAGACCACTATTGCATTTAACGGTAGCGTGACTGTAAAGATGACTTGATATGGTGATGAAAGAACAAACCAAATACAACCATGCCCAAGGCCGGGACTCGAACCCGCCTTCGGACCGAGATCGCAATGGAACTACTACCTTAACGATCTCGGCCATCCAGATCGACCTTTAATACGTTTTTTTTCATTTTTGGTAACTCGTGATACGAACTGATACCTTAAATGACGGGTCGTGTGCGATCTTTTCCACTAATGGACTTCTTGTGACGAAAGTGGAAAGGACATTTGATTTACACCTCTGAATATGGAAATTGAAAGCAAAGTGGAATGTCTGTTGAATTGCTGTATACACAGCTACATTCGAAGTTGTTGCGCGCGCGTGCTCGAGTCGGCACGCGCTCTATTTTGAAGGGCGCGAGGCGGTAGGAAGCTAACCGCTTCATCAAGCGGCGAGCTGCGGGAACGAATTTTGGACAGTCCGGGGCACGCGTATATAAAGGGCGCTTCAACACCCGAGAAGGTAGAAGCGATTGAGCCAGAGATACATTGAGTGTGTGTGTGTGTGTGTGTGTGTGTGTTATGACCGTTATGTTAAATATTGTGATGGTTCTCGGATACGTTGTGACCCGGCTTTGATAGGGACTTATTCTTGCGGCATTAAACTCTGCAACGAATAAGGTACTTTCTTTTGGCAACAGGCTCTTTTGGCTGAATAAACAGTTTTATGTCAAGTTCTCAACCTCCACCTTTTTTCGTACATTTCACATGAGATGGTGAGCAGTGTGTGACAGGTTTTCTTAGTCCTGTCACATATCCTTCTTGTTTATTTTTTTTTCATTATCATTCATATCACATCGTGATAATATTTGTCATTATAAGCGGTGGTCTATCAAGGAATTACCTAAATTCTACGTATGTTCTGGAATTATAATCAAGGATCCTTGCCTCTCACAAGATCAGAGTTGCTTTGAAGATGCGACTGAGAGAGTGTGTGTGTTTCTCACGCGCCTTTGCGAATCCGAATGAATTTTTATTAAAAACAAAAACTTAAGTTTTACTTTCTCGCATACTACATGCGTAGTGTAGATAATTTATGTAATGATGCAGAGGAAAATGGAAATATTTTAGTAGAAAAATTGTATTGAACATCCCTAGTAGCGACAAGGAAAAAAATATTCTTCCTAGATTTTGTAAACTATTTCCTCAAACATTTTGAGTGGTCAGGATTGCCGTTTTGTGGATCCTTGATACCGAAAAATTGGTTTACGGGAAAATGTCTGTTCGTCCGTCCGTCCCTTTGTCTGTGAGTCGGTCTGTCTGAACAATGTTAGTGTGTAAGCTGGATATTCAAACTGGTATTTCCCAGACGATCTGGCTGAAGTAGAAGGGCCTTGAATTCGAAACAGATGTTTTAAATGTTGGGGGGGGGTGGATTATTCTATATGAAGCCTGAAAAACATTTTAAATTTTTAAATTTGAAAAATTGTTCTAAATTGTTTCATTAAATTTTGTTCTCGAATAACCTAAATGACGCTTAAAACTTGCACAGGACTCAAGTTCGCTGAACTAACTGAAATTTTGAAAATTTTAATGCTCAAAATTTTTTCAGGGTCTTCCTTGTACTACAGTACTGAAGAGAATATGTTCATTATTCATCTGTTCAAAATCTATTCTACATTGTATCTCTAAATGTATATTTTCAGAATATGAATAGTTTTCGAGTAATTTTGTGTAAAATAAATGCAAAATGATATTTTCAAAAGAGCCACCAAATATTTTATTGAAACGTTTCGTGCAGACTTTGATACATGCACAAAATTTATATATATAGTAAATTACTTTACTTAAATTACTTTTTAAAAAACACGTAGTGTAGCCAGAAACTATGTTTTGTGGAACTTTGATACCGAAAAATCTCTGCATTAAACAAAATACATAGTAGTTGATATATCTTCTAGAGGTACGCGAAAAGGACGCAAGCATATATATTGTGATGTCACGTTGGTTATTTTAATTTTAATCAGTCCCCTCACTTAGGGTAGCTATTTGTGATGTCGACGCCTTGTTGGTGTGCCAGCTAGCTCAGATCATAAGGCATACTTTGTTTCAGGGGAATGGAATGGAGCATTGAAGTCGTAGGCTTCCGCGGCCAGAGTCATGTGGGTGATCTGGGCTGTCCGGGTGGCACCGCGTCCAAGGCTGTGTTGCCGACGTATCGACCATCCTGTCGTGGTCTTCCTCAGGGCTGGTATTTATACGACAGGATGGTGGAAACGTCTGCAACACAGCTTTCGACGCGGTGCCACCCGGACAGCCCAGATCACCCGGAATGGAGCATTGTTATACATTTAACTAAAAACGCTTATTTCAAATAGAATTTTAAACATAATTACTGGATGGGGCAATGGGCACGGGTCTCGCATGTTCCCTTGGGCTGGGGGGGGATGGGGGGAAAGGGGGCCGTGGCTGTCTGCAAAACGGCGCCCTCCACACTTAAAGAACTATGCGTTTGCTAATGTTACGTAATGTTGAGATAAATTTATCAAGAACTGCTTATAATTTCGTATCACATAATACCTCAATCTTTGTGCTGCCACAATAAAAGTCTCCAGTAGGTGTTAAAAAATGTAATTTAGAGGTAAACAACACGTGAACAATAAATTATGTAAAGAAGTGTTCCATGTACACACCTTCAACACAAATATATTAGCTGATTAAAATATATTGTTTAGATGACACTTATAAATAATTAAACATTAGTCTGTAGAAGAAAACGCAGAAGAGGAAGGTCTAATGAAACGTTGATTTTATTTGATTATGAAATAAAGATAATAAAGGTAATTTATTTGAACTGCCAATGTGTGTAAACCGGAGGCAGCTAATTACATAAATAAGATAATACAAGTAATATGCAAACTATATAATAATAATAAATACATTAATAATAAAAATAATTATATAAAATCTGTCTTCATTCATCAAACATTTAAATTACCTTAAAATAAATGAAATAATGAAGTCAACAGTTCCGTCGTTCTAAGCCTACAAATCCTTGAAACGTAGTTCACGAGAAATAAGCGGTCGCTAATTACTTCTTTAAAACTTTAAGCAAAAGACATTAACCTACTGTATTAATCAAGTTTACGCGGGCAGGAAATTGAACCCTTTGTGGTCTTCTTCCAGTGGAAGTAACCAGGAAGTGGCAAAGTGCATCGTTCCTTTCCCTCCCTCCGCCGACTCTTTGCAGCTTCGCAGTGACCCACAAAATCCCAAACGCAGCCTGGCGCGGCGGCGGCGGAGGCGGCGGCGGAGGCGGAGGCGGAGGCGGAGGCGGAGGCGGAGGCGGAGGCGGAGGCGGAGCTCGCATTTATTCCCGCTTCGCGTTCCGACCGGAAATCCTTCGCCTTTTACGCGAGAGCGATCGGGGCGCCTCCATCGGCGCCACTTCATTCCACGGGAGCGGCTTTTGTGGGGAGCGCGCCTGGCGGTATTGCACTTCAATGAACGAATCCTCGCGCGTAGACTGATTCCCATTATTAGCGGACGGAATTTATTGTAATAAAAAGCGAAATGTGTGTTTATTTTTGTTTTGTTTTGTTATTTAAGGTTCAACTTCGAGGTTATTAACAACCACTATTGCTTGTAACGGTATGGTAACTGGGAGGATGACACGATATGATAAGAGGTGAAAGGACGAGCACAATACAACCATGCCCGGGGCGGGACTCAAATCCGCGATCCTTCGGTCTGAGATCGCTACGGCATTACTGCCATAGCTGTCTCGACCACCGGATCGGCGTGTGTTTATTTGTGTCTTTATATTGTACAAAATGTTAATGAAAAATATGAAATATAAAATATGTAAATTAAAATATTTATGTAAAACATATAAAAAATTATAAATACAATATACATACATATATATAATACACACACACACACATATATATATATATATATATATATATATATATATATATATATATATTATAAAATATTTATATGAATTCGCAATCGGAAGGTCTGCGGTCGATCCCCGAGACGGTCATCCTGACTAGGGTTTTGCTTGCTTTTCCTTGCAAATACTGGGATGGTTCAAAAATCCCACGAATACCTCCCATCGCTCACTGCCCTTTCTACTACCTCCCACCATAACTAGTCCTTTCACCCCCATCAGCCTATCACTTGAATAATAATTGTAATAATTATAATAGTAACAATTGTAATAATTACAATAGTAATAATAGTAGTAATAATAGTAGTAATAGTAGTAATAATAATTGTCTGTCTTCAATCATTTCATCATCGTCATTTCATTCCGTCCCTCTGGACCTTGGGGAGTGAAAATGGGTTCAGCATTTAAATGCTGATGCCCCCAATTGAGAAGTAATGTGCACATTCCCCGATAATTATGACTGATCCCTTGGGCGATGCACGTATCGCGTAGCCCCGTAATGGCCGGTTCGCGAAACAAAACAAAAAAAATTGCATAAACGAAGTGTTCCAATGACCGATCGGTGACAAAAAGTCCAAAAAGGGTCTTGTACCCGATGACTTTCTGACTCTAGAGCAACTTGTTTAATCCACTTAAAAGAAATTTCTACCAATGCAGATGTAAACACAAATGATGGATAATATCATAAAGGAAATAGTTTATACAGTGTACAATTCGTACACGGAAAGGTTACCTTAAAACCTCTACACGTAAGCTTCCGCGGCTCGAGTTCATGACTTCTAGGCTGTCCGGATGACGCCGCGTCGTTGGCTGAGAGGCCGACGTTTTGCCTGTCATTTCCCTTTCGCAGGCTTCCTCAGGGTAGTGAGTACCATAAAACGTGCACAATTAGAGACGAGAGAGATTTCCACCTCGGCATGTCTAGTTCCGAAGAAGATTGTGTCTGCGAATTGTGCCCACAGATCGTAACTGCGTCTCTTGACATCCACTTACGATTTTAAACTTGCAATACTCATTGTCTCACTCTAAATATTGGGATTGCTGGCCCTGATGTCACTGCAGTGCTTCTGACCTGCAGGTCGTAGGATTCGCGGCCTGGCCATGGCAGGATTTTTGACCCTACCTAGATAACTAGGTCCAATTCAGAATGGAGGGGAATACCAGCGAGCTGCTCTGTTTGGTAGTTTACCGTGAGTTCTCCAATCATTACCAGACAAATTCCAAACAGTATCTGAACAAATGTACTCCGGATCTCCCTCAATATTTCTTTAATCTTCCTTGTCCTTTCCTCACCTATTAATTACGCACACTCACACTTGTTGTACCTTTGGCACTTTTTGTTATAGCGATACCAATAATTTAAAAATACCACCATCGAGTACTGATGCAGAGAAATCGATAAATGGTGTTGCGTTTTTTAAAAATTAATTGCCATTGTTTTGAACAATACAAAGATCAGCGTTTAATTTACTCTACATTTGTTATGGTTGCTTACATCTACTTAAAATTAACTTACAATAAGCTTAAAATTCAACTTACGTTACTGCTAGGGTGGTACAGGTGTCTTTATATAATAACACTACCTTGGATCGAAATCTGAAAATTTATTGAGGAATGTGTAAAACGGGACTTTGTTCTTGTTGCGGGTTCAGTGTTTTGTATTCTTAGAGGTATTAGATAGGGTATATTTTGGTTTATTAGAGGTATTAGATTTGGTATATGTTTTGGAAGAAGTGGGTAGATACAAAATTAATGTGGTTGGTTATCGGATCTAACTGAAATTCTTTATGGAGTTGGGCATTGGCGATGAACCATGGAACATTCATGATGGTGCAGAGAAACTAATTTTTGATTATTTGGAGATTTTTGTTATTTGTTTTGGCAGCTTTCATCCATACTGGACATGCATAAAAAGTAGTGGTTTTGTGATAATTTTGTAAAGCAGAAAGGCGGTATTGTATAGTAACATAGCAGATCCATTGATTATTGGTTTTCGTTCGTGTAATTTCATTTTTGCTTGTATAACTTTGTTGATGTGATTTTTCCAATAGAGTCGGCAGTGTAAGCAAAGTTCTAGGTATTCAATGTGTTTGTTACAAGAATGCCATTGTACAGGTGCTTGGTTCAATTGTAAGAGGATGGGGGACGTATGGTCTTAAGAAAACTATTTTGGCGGAGGTTATAAATGATGCCGTAATGCCAGAATATTCCATATATACACAATTCACGAAATTGTCAGTGCTCTGCTACAAATTGGGTATTAGTTTTAAATAACTGCAATCATCCTGTAAATGAATGTTGCGATACATTGAGATTACCATTTTTTTCTAAGAAAAGGCACATTCTTTGTTTTTATGAGAACATTTAGACAAAATGGGTTTAAAGGCGGTAGAAGATGTTCCTCTTTTTTGGATGCATATTTTACTCTTTTTAGAGAGGCATATACTTCAGTGTTCGTGCTCTTATTCAGTAAATACCCTAGAGAACGTGTGAGTAAAATTTTATTTCATTGGACTGAACTTTATGGTGTTTTCTTTTCATTTTCTACCCATCTATTTTTTATGAAAGGATGTCTATGTTTTGAAGTGCATTTTTGATGATTCACCATCTGAAAATCAATCGCAATTTTTCTCATAATTTTATTTATGTCGCAGGCTGTGTTCTCTGTTGCTATGCCCTTTTAAGAGAAGAGTGCTTCCTTCTAAGTCCTTTCATATTCACCGGAATGCTGCTTCTTTCCAGCCTATCCGCTAGTCATCGAAGGCTCAGCGCACATCTCCGAAGAATTACTACCGCTGCAGCGCCACTAAAAAGGAATACATAAAATGGCGAGCGAAGTTTTACGTCCGATTAAGGCAGTCGGACGGGGGGAAATGCAGGTCCGGGGAGTGCTTCGCTTTCGAGGTATCGATTGAAGAGGGGGCGATCGAGGGAAAATTGAGAGAAGTGGTGGTGAGAGGGAGCGAGGAAGGCTAGCAGCTTTATTAGTCCAGTCGGCGAGGCTTCTGCAGGAGAAAAGGGAAGGGGAGGGTGAAAGGGGGGGGGGCGGCGGGGCGAGATGGAGCGACGAAACCCCCGACAGTCCCGCGCCCAGGCGCCGCGGGCGAAAATTAACAGAGGAACCCAAAGAGCAATCAAACAGAAATTAGTTTCTTTCTACCCTGGGCTTTTGCTTAGGGTGCGAGTGGAAGAATATCGTACGAATCACGTAAATGAGAGTATTGACAACAAACGGATTCAAACTAGTTGAAAATATGCATATTTTGTTGTTGTTGAAATTGTTCAATTTTGCGATAGAAGATGTTAGCGAATGAATCACAATTTGTGAGCCACGACAAAACAGTGTAATGTAAAATTAGTGAGTGAGTAGTGAAAATAAATTAATAAGGAAAATATGAGTACATAACACAAGCATTGCGTATTGAATATTTAAAAAATATTTATATTATATTATTAATAATAATACTTATATTATTATATACTATTTATTGACTTTGAAAATCTCCGATCACACGATAATCTTACACACTTATCAATTAGAAGTATTCGAAGAACTATTATAATATGCCGCCACTGTTCGTTTGAAATGCTGATGCTGACGTACTTGCTTCTTTAGAGGTGTGTCGTGACAACATAGTAAACCACGAGCAAAGTTATTTAAGAACCGCTGTTAGTAAAACCGTCCCTACCACATCGTGTGGTGGTAATGTATGCTCTTTGGCGCACGCTGTTTAAAATAAGTATGTACTTTAACGAGCAGCCATCAGCCTTTGCACGCCATTACTATTTCATTTGAGATTCGTCAGGCGACTGAGAGTTCACTTTGTTAGTTAGACCAGCTTGCAAAGAGCGTTTTTTAGCTGGATCTTACTGATAAAAATGCTTGCGCACTCGACGGACCAGCCAGTTCAAAGTATTTAATCTACGTGAAAATCTGCATCTTTAAGCGTTTATTCAAAGTGGGAGTCTCGCCGTAGTTATTAAAAATATACATATTCACAGCTTAATATTAGATACTGGATGAAATGGACACGCCAGAGTCGAAGTCAAGAGTTATTTATTCATTTTGTCATTTATATACTTTATTTGAAATTAATGACAATATTCATTTTAATAGGCCATCTACATGTTCGCAAATTTACTTAATTATTCCGAAATTTGATATTTTCCAGTTGGATTTTTTAAATGTTTAACCATCTATTTCAAGCTGTAATGAATTTTTCTAATATCCCTTAATATATTAATTGTAATAATCAATAATAACGTTACTACTAACTATCAATATGTCATTTCAAAAATGTATTTTTAAATATATTTTATTAAACACGAGTAAGTTACATAATTGTTGCTCTTTATTTGTACTATTTAATTTCGCGAAGGTTGCTTTGCTTCTCTCAGCGGAGAGGGTGTGAGAAAAGTGTGTGTGTGTGGGGGGGGGGCATTCCTCAGAGGCACCAGGAACAGGGGAGAGATGTCGTCCTTCGGGTTTCATTTGTTGCCTCCAAGGAAGGGACAACTTCCTTCATCGATTGGGAACGTAACCACAATCTTATTGTGAACGATATTTGCTCAGCTCGCAGATATGCCTTGAGTTTTATATGTCATAACAACATTGAGCGTTATGTTACGATGCCGTATCGTTTTTGCAATTTATGACGCTGTCTGAGAGAGATATACTTATGAGCATTCGGATTTACGCTGTTTGAAAGTGAGGAAGTTAAAAGGACGCGTATTGGCCGGAAATAAAAATGTAATTCTCAATCGGTACTTCGTAGAAATTTTCGTACTTGGTGCATTTATCGAAAACTATACCCAACTGATTTTGCATGAGTATAAGCTGTGTTTGAAGTTTGATGTAAATTAAATTAATGGAAGAATATAACATATTTTATAATTTTTCAGGTAACTAATACGATTTGTATATTTAAAAATATGCTTTTTAATTATATTTAGAAACAATAATGATGAGTATATTGATGAAATAAGAGGTGAGGAGAGGATGAACACATGAAAAATGTTGTGTTTTAATCCATAACACTGTTCTTCTCAATTAATATATTTTATATTTAAATATGTTTAGTATATGTATTGCGTAATTGAAAAGGTTAAATACATGAATTTTATTTTAAATGAGATATTCAAGATAGTGGTTCGGCGAGAAAAATTGCGGATCGGTTAAAATATTGGTTAAATTTCAGTTTTCAATGTATCTCCTTGCAAAACATAACGGCAAAATCTGCTGCTTCTAAAAAAACTTCATCATTATATTAAGCGTACGTTATCAATGTGCTAATAGTTCTATAGACATTTATCAGAGGGCAAATGAAATATGATATTTTGTTTAGCAAATACATTCGTGTAATTTATATCTTTCAAAAGATTAACAATATTACATTGCACATCATTTCTACTACACGATGTGCACAAATATTTAGTTACAGGAATCATATATATCACGATTTTTTGCGGGAATGTACATTTTGTGCGCGATTAAACATAAAATGGCAGATTAATCCGAAAGCTAACGTATTTACGCATATTACTTTTTTCAAGAATAAATTGTGTTGTTGTTTTTTTTAAAATCAGGGGGCATTTTAAGTATATTCTAAGGCCAGATTATCCGTATGTAATTGCTGATGTTATTTTCATACGTTTTAATACTGAATTAACAATTCCCCAGCTGTTGTTGATTTCTTCTAACAAGGCATGTTAAATCAATCGTACTATGTTCGATTGAATCGTAACATACCTATTTGGCATCTTTACTTAATGACAGAAAAATGTTATGTAATTGGTGCTATTTAATATGAATATTTTGATCTCCACCTTTTTAGTGCATCATCTTTCGCAGTTAATCTTTTCTTAATATTTTAACAGTATTATGTATTAATCGAATATAATTTTTGAAGATTCGTAAATTGTTCGTCTTTGATCATATTTTGATAATATTATTATTACAATGTCGAAACAACTTGTATTAGAAATGTAACCCATTGCACGTCAGATGGATTTTAAATGTTAACTTATATAATTTAAGCATACGTTTAATGTAAGTGATATAATTTAAGTTACGTGTGTGTAAGGGGTGAGGATAGGAAGAGGAAGGAAAGATCGTGCGTGGTCCGTGGCCCGTTTGTTACGGTTCTGCTCTGACATTCTTCTGGTGTTGATTGGTGAAACCACAGAACACTATCGATCAGAGCAGGTGTTTGCTAGAATTCTCCTCCAGACAGAGAAAGAATTCGACCTAGCCGACAAGCTAGTGTCGAAAATCGTGGCACTGTGGGGAGTGTAACCCTAGGACCTCCCGGTCAGAGGGACTTCTGTGACATCAGTTGTTGCGCTGAACCATTTCTCACGTTCGAATTCAATAATGGGAACCCTATTGGTTCACATGTGAGAATCATTCAATAGCCCCTTTTTATTCAAATAAGATCCAGAATTGTGGTCTCGCCATATTCCCTTTCTCGTTGAGTGCTGCGAGAGCGCAGGGGCGGGGGTCGGAGCCGGGGTCGGAGCCGGGGTCGGAGCCGGGGTCGGAGCCGGGGTCGGAGCCGGGGTCGG
>BOPP01000128.1:3405052-3418988 GCA_017312745.1 Gryllus bimaculatus
CCTCCACATTCGCCTCCGCCGCCGCCACCGCTTCCATTTCCTCTTCCCCCTCCCCCTTACTGCCGAGAGAAAGACTCAGGGCATCAACTGATGTCACTGCAGTCCCTCTGACCGGGAAGTCCTAAGTTAGAGTCCCGACCGTACCAGAATTTTCGACTATAGCTTGTTGGCTAGATCGATTTCAGTCGCTGTCTGGATGAGAACTAGTGGCCGTTCGCTCTGATCGGTAGTTTTTCGTGGTTTCTCCGGTCAACACCAGGCTAATGCTGGAGCAAACATGCCAGGAGACCGGTTGGGAGCTTAGAGCTTGCCCAGCAGGTGCCCCCGGGAGATACCAGGTTGGGAAAAATCCCGCTAGCCGACGGTAGATTGGCGCCGGATTTCGCCATACGGCGGGAAAATGATCACCACCACCTCCCAAACAAAAAAACCTGCATTACACTTACGGAACTAAATATCGTGGTTCACGTGCCCGGAATCACTAAAATTTAATCTAACCCTCTCCCTTCCCCTTCTCCTTTCCTTTTCCCCATTCCTTCTCCCCTCCTCTTCCCCTTCCTCTTCACCCTTCACCCTTACCCTTCACCCTTACCCTTCCCCTTTCCCCTTACCCTTACCCTTTATCCTTACCCTTACCCTTCACGCTTACCCTTCACGCTTACCCTTCACGCTTACCCTTCACGCTTACCCTTCAGCCTTACCCTTCACCCTTACCCTTCCTTTACCCCTTACCCTTTACCCTTCCCCTTCCTCCTTCCCCTTCCCCTTCCCCTTCCCCTTCCCCTTGCCCCCCCTTCTCACCAACTGGCTTTACCCAGAAGCTGCGTCGCCCGGGGCCTTCTTCCGATTCGCCTTTAAGGCCGTTGGAGTTGCAGGTGGAGACGGATCAGCTGGAGAAGAACGTGGTCGAGCACATAATGGTGACGAGAACGTCGTAGAGGCTTTCGAAGGAAGGAAGGAAGAAAGTTTGGATTTCGGGATTACACATAAACGATAAAAATATATGTTAGTCTTCGAAATTCATGACAATCATATTAGTTCCTATTATTAGTTTGTAAGACTGTTTTCTTCCTTTCTTGAACTACGTAGGAAAATTAAGCAATCGCACAAAAATCGATATAAAAATTTAGACGAAAATACATCTTTTCAGTCTCTCTTTTACTCCAAAAAATATTATTTTCGGAAACGTCTGTGTGTCTCTCTTTCAGTTTTTTCGCCTGTTTATTTGCACGAGAAAGAAATTTGATATTATAATACGTAAATTCTCGTATTTCCGTAATTACAAAATACAATATTACTGTACTGGCAAACATGGGAAGTTCGTTTCCCATTGACTGTTAAAAATGCGAATTCTATCGGTTTTGCATGATATTGTGAGGTGTCCAGTCCGGTTGACACTCATGAAGGGTGCGTTATTTAGTAATTACGTTTCGTATCGAATTATTGTAAAATAAATACAGAATATAGCTTGCACCGTTAAATAAAATGAAAACAAATCGAAAAGTCTTTTAATATTTTTTCTTCTTCTTTTTCGACCGCTGTCCTCGCCGCAGCCGTTGGCACCCGTTCAACGCCCCCCTCCCCACGCCATTCCCCCTCCATCAGGCCCCTCCGCGTTGGCGCGCAACGGAATTTATGTGGCTTTCATATTTTTTTGTTGTTGTTGTCGAACGGATATTGAAATATCGCTTTTTACTCTGACGCCGCTTATTGTTTCGCGAGTGGCCGCTTGGCGCGCGCTAAACGCCCGACGCCCTCGGATATTGGCCGATAAATAACGCGTGGGGCGGAAGGGAGCGCGTTCCCGCGACCGCACGAGGATCTCGTAAATCCTCAGCGAGTGGAAATAGAAATCTATGTTAATAAGGCGGCGACGGGAAAAAGGATGAAGACTTCATTACACGTTGGATGTGGAGCAAAGTTTCGTAGACGGTTCAAGATGGAGCTAAAAGGCGCACTGTCTGAGATGTGCGGGTTGTTGCCAAACTCTGTGGCGGTAGCGCGTAAGTTGGGGATTCAGAGGTAGCTTGCTCTGTGGTTGCTATTGAATACCGCTAACTGGGTTTGTGAATTATTCACCGTTATTACCTGAAAGTTTACAATCCCGTATCTTCTCGAGAGAATAGTCAATATTGGAATTCATCAGAGGAAACAGAACTGCACTTACGATTGCGTAATTAGTTTATCTTTTGTTCACTTAAAATTTGAAGTGGATTGGGAAGGAGAACCCTTACACCATACACACTTCAGTGCCTCGCAAAAATGAAATAAACATTTCCTCAGGCATGTGATAGTATTACTTTCAATATTTGATTTTTTTATTCTTGAAGCTGAAAAGATATTCCTGTACAAACCTTTACTAATTTTGAATTTTTCTCAATTAAATATTTCTTCTTTTATTACAATTATGATATAAGCCTATTATGTGATAGAACAGTATGAAAAAAATTAACAATAATTTTGAAAACTCATTCCCAAAAGCAGTATCACATAATAAATTATCACATATTATGTAATATATTATCCATTTGGTCTGTGATTCCGTTCCCGTAGGTAGGTTTTCATTACATTTTTGCAGAATTACTCCGAGAGGAAATTACAATAGCAAAATTAGTTACAATAATATTGATAGAAAAATAAACACGTGTTGGCATATTTGTGCAAACAATGGTAATGTCAAATAAAAATTGAAAGTAAATAAAAATTGAAAGCAATTGATACTAAACCGCACATAGTTAACGTGTGAATATACACTGTATAAGTGATCAAAAGTATCCGGAAACGGCTGAAAATGACTTACCAGTTCGTGGCGCCCTCCATCGGTACTGCTGGAATTCAAGAGGGTGTTGGACCACCCTTAGCCTTGATGTCAGCTTCCATTCTTGCAGGCATACTTTCAATTAGGTGCTGGAAGGTTTCTTTGGGAATGACAGCTTATTCTTCACGGAGTCCAGCACTGACGAGAGGTATCGATGTAAGTCGGTGAGTTGTAGCGCGAAGTCGTTCCAAAACTTCCCAAAGGTGTTCGATAGGATTCGAATCAGGATTCTGTGTTAGTCTGTCCATTACAGGAATGTTATTGTCGTGTAACCACTCCGCCACAGGCCGTGCAGTATGAACAGGTGTTCGATCGTGTTGCAAGATGCAGTCGCCATCAGTGGGTTTAAAACATCAACCTAGACCTGTGTCGTGGTGGTGCCACACAAAACAAGGGGTGCAATGTGTATATTTGTGAAGAGACAATTTTCGATCCCCTGATATCATTTCCACTTCACTATCTCTGCAACAGCAAATCTCCGGCAGGAAGGTATGAGTTCGGGAAATACGAGATTTATTTTTTTCATTTCGCCGTCTATATTAGTTTTTTCCGGTCTCAGAGAAAATGTTTTGTGAAGTTAAAGGTACATTGCAACTCATAACTCGGGCGCAAACCTACACGAAGTAAACAAGTTTTTAGTTTGTTCTGGATTTTGACGAAGGCTTTACATTTTACACGTGTGATTTTAGAAATATTTAATTGGTTAGCACAAGTATTTTGCTCATTTGGAAATATTTGTTCATTTATGTTGCTTTCATAACTCTATTGTGGACGTGTCCGGATAGTGTGGTCACGTAGCGAATTTCCCCACCAAAACACCACGCAGAAGAATTTAACGTACAGTTTTCTTTCATTTTTAACAAATAATATATTTTTATTGCAGTGGCCTTTACTAATAAACGATGTCGGGCAGTGTATCGAAAAAAAAAAAAAGAAAAAAACGCACGCGCGCGCGC
Source organism: Gryllus bimaculatus (assembly GCA_017312745.1). Classification (NCBI taxonomy): domain Eukaryota; kingdom Metazoa; phylum Arthropoda; class Insecta; order Orthoptera; family Gryllidae; genus Gryllus; species Gryllus bimaculatus. The sequence goes on from BOPP01000128.1 coordinate 3,408,827, forward strand.
GCGCATTAGGTGGGCGCGGGCCAGGGCTTGCCGCCCACGAGCGCGCGGATCTGCTCCGCGTCCAGCGTCTCCTGGCGCAGTAGCGCCTCGGCCAGCAGGCGGTGCTCGCGGTGGTGCTGGCGCAGGATGGCCTTGGCGCGCTCGTACGACTCGAGCAGCAAGCGCCGGATCTCGTTGTCGATCGCCTCCGTCGTCGACGGCGCCACGTCGTTCACCTGCGAAAGTTACGGTTTTGTGAGAATTATTTTCTAATCATGCACACTAACTTATAAACAGTGGTTGGCTCATATCGTCCACATGCTAACCAGTCACCACATGCATCACTGTAAACATCGCTTGACTAATAGATGCACTCAATATATGTCATATTCACAGCATATCAGATAATTATTTGTAGCACGAATATATTTTTACTTTGTATTACCATTTCTGTTTTATGTATAATTCATATATCCATCCATTGTGCATTGGAAGAGAGCAGTATTTATGAATCCCCTGGCCGCGTTACGAGCGCGCGCAGGAAGTGGTAATGGAAGCTGCCACCTCACAGTTGCAGCCTTCAATAAGTTAAAATGCTGATGATACGCTGTTGTCAGGAAAAAAGAAATACACAATTCACCGGAGTGCCAGACCTCAGATTCATGAAATTAGTAATCGCAAATGATAAAATATAGTAGACCAAATATAAAGTACAAGTACACCGAGGATGTGATATATATTCAGCACCACTACCTAGGATTCAACAATAGCAATGTAGCCAAAATGAAGAAAATTAGACCAAGGAAAGAGACAGTCAGAAATTCAAGTTACACTGAACAAGAAGCCATAAAAAGATATATCAAATCGATTACAACAATTTCTGCAGTGTTCCAACTGTTGATTCACTCTGATAAGAGATTGCAAATATAAGAATGCATTAGAAGGCAGCATATGAAAACTGTAGAAAAGAAAAAAAAGCAAAAAAGAAAGACTGAGCAGTATGAACGATTGTATAAGCGAAAACCTATAAAAGATAAAGATGATATCATATTAAAAAATTCCTTCAAACCGAAAACCCAAGAAGCAAAAGAAAAATATAAACAAAAAAGAATAACGCTAAACAAATAATAAGATCTGCACATAAGACTCATGGATAAATTTATAACACCATCGAACAGATATACAATGGAAGACAATGTTCGCGTACAAAGCGTTTAAGACATTTAAATCAGACGGAAAAGATGTTGCAGATATACCATAATCAATGTAAAACAATGAAGAAACACTATATAAACCTTGTTACTGAACTGTTGAACCTAAAGAGAGAGCTTCCACAACAATACATGATTCCATCTCCTGATGATTTAAAGCAAGCCTGAACAGTATAAAAAAACAGAAGGCATTTCCTGATGGATTAACACGAAACTCATAAAATATGCATCTCCTTAACGATTAACTGCCGTCACTGTTCAACGAATGCTGGAAATCTTATAAATACCCAAAAGCTGAAAAATAACAAAATTCAACTATCTTTAAAAAAGGGGTAAAGAAATGAATGTGGAAAACTACAGGTATCATCCTCATGAATCCGCTTATAAAATATTTGCAAAAATTATCAACCGCCAGTGGAAAATATAGCAGAGTCTAAATTACAAGAAAAATAATCGGGATTTCGAAAGACGCTCTTAACTACAACATTTTAGCTAAAAAAGAATATAGAAAAACGACAAATAAAATAAGGGAAACCCATATACCTTATTACTTCAGGAAAGCTTTGAGAGCGGACAGACACAAGCTAGAAATAATGAACGAAATGCTTCCTGAACACCTCATAAAATCATCAAAAAGAGTCACGAGACAAAAAAAATTAATAAATACTGCATAAAGGAAGATAAAAATAAAAAAAGGACTAAACAAGATTAGTTATCTCCAACACTATTCATATAATATATTACCTATAAAAAAGGGAGCATCATATCTAGTTCTGAATACAGTTGAACAGAATAACACCTAAACTTCTACTTAGGCCAATACGTACAATACTGCAATAAATAAGATCGCAAAACTGTATACACACCATCAACTGGAAAAAAAGTATATCTCCAATTTCTAAACAAAACTAATAGCCCATGCGTAAATACCCCATACGCTCAAAAAAGTATACAACACAGTGACTACCAGACTTCAAATTTAATTACCTTTGACAAGTATACATATAAGACATAGAAAAATAAAACTATAAATTCAATCAAAGGAATAATAAACAACACACAGACAACAGAAAACACAAAAATATTCATAAACAAATGGCTCTCAGTCTCCGATGTAGAATCTGATAATGAAAAAAAGATCAAATAACCAACAGCGAAATAATTCTAAAAGTTTAAAGCGCATAACAAGAACAATAAAAAACACCGTAAAAATAATATATAACATAAAAAATCGAAAACAAAAATCATATCTAAAAAGAAATCGATCACAATTTTAGAACTACCAACCAAGAAAAAACGCCACCCAAAAACTACAACAATCGAACACACTTCCCTAATCCTGAATGGAAAAAAAAAAATCATAAACAACATATTAATCAATAAAAACACCGTAAAATATCCCACTTAAGCAATCATAATCCAAAGCATATAAAAATAATAAGAACATTCCTCTCTCACTTTCATTTGAAAATTTTTTGGCATTTTCGTAATATGTAGTAACATCAAGTTCTATTGTATTTCCTGCGACAAATTGTCTTTAAAATTATCTCCCTTTTTTTCCACACTTACAACAAGTCAATTTCACCTATAAACCCTATTACCTTTTATAAGAAAAAACACATTTTTCAACCATATACCAAATAAAATGATATTTCATACACCAATTTAAAACAACTTTCAAATTCTTACAAAATACATTAAAATTGCTCAGCTGATATTTATTATTAAGAAATTGCTTTTCAAAGGGAAAACAGCCTAAAAATCACTAAACATACTTAAAACCTCTCCAAGTACAGACTTAACATCATATTCTTAATGAAAACCCATCTTTCATAAAACTTATATTTTGCAACTCATCATTAACATCAGAGTAGTTCTATAAACCAATCAGAACGTTCTACTTCCACCATAAAAACACCTACCTAGTAATAAAATATTAACTATAAAAGCTTAATTTTCGAACTCTAACAAAAAGGAAAAACACATCCAAACGTAAAATCCGCCTCTAACACATACACTCATAGACTCATTAATCAAGTATATCCACCATAGCATACCAACAACATATATTACTGGCATCACATCCCACACTTCCAATCATACCTCCAACGCTAATAATATCCACACATCCACACGTCATTCAACCCACCCTAACCTGCACATTATTACCCCAAACATCCATCACTCGTCACACCCGTTTCGCCTATCAGAACTTCCAAACGGCTCCTTTCGCATGACCATCATCCCCCCCTCCACCACCCTACATCCCGAAACCACCACGACAAGCGGCAAAAAAAAAAACTCTGGCTGATGACACCTAGCGGGCCGCCCGAGATTTCCGCCCAAGAAATCATCCGCCTCCGACTTGCACAGCCACCATCGCACACATCAACCACGGTAGCCGTCGCCTTGCCACCTACGAACCCAAACACCGCGCTTAGGAACAGGTGGCGTCCGTTGCCACTGACACCTCCCCCCCCCAGGCTTTTTCCAGTGACAGAATTACATGTCGATTATTCTCTTTGGGACGCAAATATTATAATGGAGCAATTCATTTCGACAGACCACAATTCAACTACAAAGAATGTATTATTAATGAAGGTAATGTAATTGATATTTTTCATCGAGCGGCTCATGACAGGTGGACATCAAGCAGCGGCTACGCAATTGAATTAATCCTTATTTACGTGCGATACCCGCCACAGGCCCCTCTTCCTCTGACCACCAATGTCCACCTCCTCACCAACAATCAGAGAAAGGATATCTTGTGCAAAACCGATTAATTACTCAGAGGCTCATTAAACTACTTCTTACTCAATAAAATCTACTAACAACACCGGCTTTACTTCCCCTCGAGAAGCATACGAAGGATTTTTCCCCCTAAAATCCACGCTCATCCATTTACCCGCCAACTTGGATAAAAACAGTCCTACTCTAACTTTCACCAATCGCCCCGCATCGCCCGCTTTCGTGCCGATCCCGGCCGAAGCAAAAAAATACATTCTAGATTCTAAAATAATTCCTTATCGATATGGGCGAAGAAACCAGTACGCCAAATAAGCAATACGTATATGGGAATCAGATCACCTCCATGTCCCTATTACTCCCAGTTATGGGAAATAATAAAAAAAAGGTTACATCGGATACCGGTTAGCTGGCAAAATCGGATTAAACCGCCTAAAAGCCCAAGTACATACACATATTATTATAAGGATAACATAAATAGACGCTCACTGAACTGGTATATATATATAATATAATATATATATATATATATATAATATAATATACATACACGGTGTTTATTAATAGACAAAATAATTTGTATTGATCGAATGATAAAATCTTGCAGTTATAAGGATCGCTGGTAGTAGAATACTCTATTAATATTAAATAAATAAATTAAATAAATAAAAAATAAATAAATAAATAAATAAATATATAAAATAAAAAAACAAAATAAAATTAATGAGTAGATCTGAATATTTAGAATAAATATAGATCACACACAGAAAACGATCTATAAGACAGAATAAAAATCAAGAAAAACCAAGAACAAAAATAAATCACATATATTACATTAATATATCAAAATCAGACACGAGTGTTTGAATAGTACCATAAATCCAGACACATTGAGTCTATTAATGAGTAATAATAACGAGCACATAATAGATTAGTCAGTAAAATACTAGAGATTTACTCTATATAGATCAGAGTAACAAAAATCAACACATCATAACCTATGAATTTTATAAATGTTAATTTAACGAAGAATTGACCGTGTTCTCTCACTCGAGAGATATCTTTCGATTTGAGTAGTCATCCAGTAGTACACATTAGTGATTCTATTTTAACTAGATAACTCGCAAGAGAGACATTTTAGATATACGAAATTAAGAATAGATGGAGATTTTACTCTTCTGCTAATATTTGTAAATAATATTTCTCGGCTTTCTAATAGTTGACACAGAAAAAATTAAAAAATTATAAAAAACATGGAAATTGAAGCGTCATAGATGCAGCTACAAGAGTGGTGTGACAAGTCCGAAAAGCTAGCCCAGACCAAAAATTAGAAACTATGTAGTATGCGAAATTTGTGCCATTCGTGTCACCACTAGTTTCCATCTGTGAAACGACCACCTTGTTCTTTCACGTAACCGAATTACCTGAAAGAAATAAGAATGGGAAATGGTAGAAAGTGAAATTTAATACATTCTACAGCCCAGTTTTTGAATATGAACACAAAAGTCTACTTGCATTCTATAACGAAATCTGAGATTTACATTTCACTAGGAAAAGTTCACCACATACACTGAAAACTAGTGGCAGGCATCTTTTTCTTCTGGCGTCATCTTGCGTGAAACACACCTTTTAAAATCTTTCGGATTTTCAAAATCTTCCTTTATGTTCCCTGCGTAAGAGTCTATCTTTAAAGATAGACTGGGTTTTCTTGCAGTACAGAGGAATACTAACAGATGCGACTATCTCGCGTCATGTTTTCCTCACCCACGACCTGCTGTTGCCCCCCATACACAGATCAAAAGATAACAACAAAAAAGCAACAATATATGATCTAAACCTAAGAAGGAGACACGCACATAACTTCCTTGCAAAATTCAAGCTATTATAATCATTATGTATCTCTTTCTACAGCGTAATTTGGAACCCCTTAATAAAACAAAATCTCTATATCATATTTATAAGTGTTTCATTCTGTTTATTCTATAGAGTATATGATGTAATTACGTACTATACTTGCTTCAGAATATGCACAATAAATAATAGAGACAACTTATCCACACTCTCCTCTCCAACACACACCCACTACACAATATTCACAGCAATCATAGACGACGCGAGTCATTTTGACCGCGATCCACGCGGAAAATTCTTCTGTCAATAGTTCCAAAAACTACTGAATAAGACACACTTTGTGAGTCACACCCACTATCATACTACACAGAGATTAATGTTTATGATCGTGTTGTATCTCTGTGTGTTATATAGTACCACCATGAGCGACTCACACGTACGGGATTCATTATTATTCATAGCGCGAGACGATGCGACACCTAAATCCTTATCATGACCAAGTAACATTAACCTGAATAGACATATCATTGTTCCAATTATAGACTGATAACACTCACTCAACGATGAAGAAAATATATACTCTATCCCTATCACAGTATTATAGATCATTCACTGAAATTAACAAAAAATATTATCGATATCTACCCTAACATATAAATTAAATTGAGCTCAGCTACAGTAATGTGTCTATAAATAACAAATCGCGCTTAAATCGACTGAAACTGAACAAGCTATCTAGATTGTACATATATGGTGTACATCGATTGAGTATTAGATTATCCTATATAATGAAGCAATATATTCTATATGTGATACACATGCCTACTAGTGTAATGTTGCATATTATGTAGTTTACGAGTGAGTCAATATATAATGCTATTTCGATAATGCGTACTTAAATCAAACAGCGTAGAGTAAATACAAAGTATTCCAACTTTGTTAACATTCTCACCAAAATAGATATACCAATAGGGTATTTCCCTTTTCCATTCTCTACCACTCTGATTATTATCATCGAATTAAAATGAAATTATGGTTTAGTGGCTTCTTATCACATCCAAGCACAAACATTATAATGCAAACCAAATTCGACAAGCATTTCGAATGTCTAGACCTATCCAGACGCGATAATACAATTTCCATACATTTTACAGACTGTGCTGAAAAACACAACTGACAGTGACTTTATTACAGTGAAAATGACCTTGATTATTCCAACAATCTTAATTGCTATCAATTATCAATTGATGTCCTTTATCCAAACGATTAAGTCATTCTACTTTACCACTCGATTAACACGAACGAGCTTAGCGTGTTGCATATATCATAAAATTAGTTGATGTTTTCTCAAATTCATTACAAAGACGTTTATAAGAGATTACTTCTACGTCAAGCAACAAAGACCTTGCTTATCTCTAGTTGAACTCGTTTTAAGAAACATAAACGCCGCTATTAAGACTATATTGGAGCTCCTATAAGAAAGGAACTACATTCTATACAACAGATCTCGAGAAGAAGAAAAAAACATACTTTCTGAAGCTGCGTTAAGAATAATTGAAAAATCATACTAATTGTTAATGGAAAAGTAACAGGGAATCTAGTTAAAAGCACTAAAATATTAAAAACGTGAGACAAATCACGAGAACAATTATAACCATTTTATTCGTCTCTATGCTATAAAAAACTTCACATATGAGAATGTTATAATTGCCATAACTATTACTAATCTTAACACCATCTTTAGCATCGATCTTCAATAATTTGTTCTCTCTCATTCTAAACACACAAAGCCTACACAAGATATACGTCCAATCGATTGATAAACTCACAGTGAATTAAATGGTGAATTTTATTTATCTGTGTGAACTTGACATGAGTGCTCAGAACCAACACTAACAAGAGTCATTTAACGGCGAACAAGCTAGAACAACACGCCAAACACTATCGCGTGTGTTTCTAAGGTATCGAGTGTATCACGCCTAGCTCGGTCTCCCGTCTATGGCTGATTATTGTCTACTGAATTTATATGAGAGACAATGATATAATAAGCTATTCTCTGGATTTGCGTATGAACTGAATCGACAATACACGATCATCTACCCGTAGTTGTGTGTTCATATATTGCGAGAAGAGACAGACAAGGAATAATAAGACAAACTGCAGAAAAATAGTTGCAAGTCGGCGAGACGGCATCTGCTATCACATGTTGTGTGCACTATATGTGTTTCTTTGTTGTGACATACTTTAGCATATGCCACACAACAATTTCAGGCTCTTTTAAGTATGTAGTTGCTGACTGAACACATACGACTAAAACGCGATATGATGACGTTTGTCGTTTTGATTTTTTGAACTGCTTATAATAAGTTACTATTATGTAGATTAATATTTTTGAATTAAAAATGGCTCATCTATGTTGCTTAAGAGAGAAAATTAGCCACACACATCATGCTCACAGTATACACCACTAGTGCAGCGAAAGATGTTCCAATAGTCAAACTTTACACAACATCGCTGACTCTCCGCAAAAAAGTCCACCACTCGCGAAAGAACTAGGCGTGTCTATGCACATCCTACAGATAGATTACACCACAGCGTGATGAATTCATATAGATCCACACGGCACAGAAAAATATTGTCAGAAAACTTGACACTCACAGAAAAACGCACAAAACTGTTCCCAAAGTAATTCACTCAAGCGCATAGACGAAAACTCCACTGTCAAAAGGAATCGATGCATCTTGTAGAAGCATCAAATTCAGCCAGTATAAAAACATACGCGGTTCCACCACTGCGAGTCCAAGTATATTAGAAAGAGAAACTTGATTAAAAGACTATTGCAAAGTTTTAAAAAACAACGTGAAAAGCAACCATTAAAGAACATGCGTTACATTTTATTACAACCATAGTCAAAAAAACATTATCGGATTAATAACATTCCAGACTTATTAGAAACTCATACACGATGATAATATCCACATTCCTGTATTACAGACATACACTGTGTAGCCAATCACACAATAAGAGCTCAACATCCCCGTGATCTCAAACCATCAATGGAAATTCAACAACTGTCGTTGTGTATACATGCTATATTTCAACATCGTTTAATACATGCATGATTCAAACATCGCTTAATACATGCATATTCAACAATCGTGTAATCATGCATGATTCAACATCGGTCTAATACTATGACTATGATTATACAAACATTCTATGGTGCTCACATACAGAGCAATGATATATCAACTTCCGTGTGTTAAAATATCATGTCAAGACAGAACAATCACACGTAAAACTAAACACTCACTTGCATAAGATTCAACATCGAGTGAGAGGTACACAAATACATGCATATGATTCCACAAACACTCACTTTAAACACCATGCAATACCTATCACTCATCCCAAAAATATAACATAAATCTATAGCGAGAATGATACTCAACTACATAACTTGTTTTCTATCATGCATGGAACAAACATCCTAGCGAGTTTACAAGACATGATATGAGGACTTCAACATCTCCCAGACTGGTAATACAAATGCTACATCACAACAACACCTGCTTACAGTGTAATCTATGCTATGAAGTCAAACTAAAGCGTGTCAATACTATGCATTTGACATCACATCTCAATAACAGGTTTTACATGTCTACATTGCATGACTTCAAAAACACCCACGAATATTAGAAATACCATCGATGACTCAACGAGCTTGTATGCTATCACACTAGCAAGTGTAATATTCCAAACATCACACAGGGAGATAATATAATACATCCATCGATTTATCTATCTATCCTGGTTCAATCACATATCCGATTAGTATCACACCAACAGGTGCTCAAACCACACCCACTACTGATCAGACGATGCGGGTGTTTACATACAGTCCCCATATTAAAACTCACAAGTAATTAAAGGATCAAAGTCAAAGATTATAACATTCACGTTACATGCATCAAATCTTTAAACATGCAATTCACGCAGTCCGCATACCGACCACACATCGTATATATGCATCATATTAAACACCCCAATTTAAAGCATCGAAGATTTTAAACATCAAGTTTAAAACATCGATGTTTAAACAAGGCAATTTTAAAAGCATCGATGTGTAACATCAATTTTAAAGCATCGATGTTAAAACATCATATTTTTAAAGATCATGTTTAAACATCCAATTTTAAACATCGAGTTTAAAACATCAATTTTTAAAACATCGATGTTTTAAACATCAATTTAAAACATCGATGTTTAAACATCAATTTTAATAACATCATGTTTAAACACAAATGTTAAAAAACATCGACGTGTAATACATCGTTGTTTCTACAAAATCATCGAAGTTTCGAAAAACACGGTGT
>BOPP01000128.1:3421998-3436164 GCA_017312745.1 Gryllus bimaculatus
TGGCATTTTAGGACCGGTTTAATCCGACTTTTGCCAGCTAACGGTATTCCCGGATGTGAACCTTTTTTTTATTAATTATCCATACCTGGGAGTAAAGGAGACATGGAGCGATGATAACGAATTCCCATTACCGTACCTAGCTTATTTGGCGTACATGGGCTTTCTTTCGCCACTATAGAAACTAAGGAAATTTATTTTAGAAATCTAGAATGTATTTTTTGCTTCGGCCGGGAATCGCACCCCCAAGCGCCGGCGATGCGCGGCGCGATGGTGAAACGGTTAGCGTAGCGGACTGTTTTATCCAAGTTGGCGGGTTCAAACCTGATGGAAGCCGTGGATTTTTGAGGGGCGAAAAAATCCTTCGTATGCCTTCCTTCGGAGGGGAAGTAAAGCCGGCTGTCCCATGTTAGTAGATTTACTTGCACGTAAAAGATAGTCCAGTTTAAATGACGCCTCTGAGCTAAATTCAAATCGCCAGTTTCTCGCCCAAGAAATACCTCCTTTCTCTGCTAGTTGGTGAAAGGAGCGTAGCGAAAATTGCGTGGTCAGACGGAAGAGCGGGCCTGATGGCCCGGGTCTCGCCACGTAAAATAAGGATTAATTCAATTCAAGTCAAGCGCCTGCTTGAACTGTACCACGCTGTACATGAGCCGCTCGATGAAAACACATATACCATATTACCAATACACCTTATTAATAATACATTCTATTGTAAGTTGAATTATGGTCTGTCGAAAATGAATTGTTCTAATATATAAATACTTCTTGCTGTCAAAAGACGAACTAATCCGACAACTGTAAATATTGGCTGTCAGCTGCAAGGGGGGGGGGAGAAGAATGTCAGTGCCCCACCGGACGCCCACCTGTACCCATCCGCGCGTGTTTCCGGGCTCGTAGGTGCGCAGGCCGACGCGCTCCGACATGCCCCAGTCCTTGACCATGTGCGTGGCGATGGCCGTGGCCTGCTGCAGGTCGGAGGACGCGCCCGACGTGATCTTCTCGGCGCCGAACACCAGCTCCTCGGCCGCGCGCCCGCCCATCAGCGTGTCCATCAGCGCCAGCAGCTGCGCCTTGGTCACGTGGTAGCGCTCCTTCTCCGGGATGTAGGCCGTGTGGCCCAGCGACGGCCCGCGCGGGATGATGGTCACCTGCCGACAAGCGAAGCGTCTTGCGAAGCTTCTGAACCCCAAGGCTCCCGCAACGGCGTGTGCACACGTGAAGTGCTCGCGATCGTTCGAGCCGCCAGTAACTAAATCAGCTGCAGCGTTCCCGCTACAGCGTATGCCCACATGAAGTGCTCGCGATCGTTGGAAGACCCAATAATTAAATCAGCTGCAGCGTTCCCGCCACAGCATATGCACATATGAAGTGCTCGCGATCGTTGGAAGCCCCAATAATTAAATCAGCTGCAGCGTTCCCGCCACAGCATATGCACATATGAAGTGCTCGCGATCATTGGAACTGCCAGTAACTAAATCAGCTGCTTCGTTCCCGCCCCAGCATATGCACATATGAAGTGGACTATCACTAATGAGTAATGAGTAAATATGAGTGCCTCATGTGTTAGAGGCAGGAATTTACTACGTATAGGATCGTGATTTATCTCCTTTTTGATATCAGAGTTCCGCAACAACTACAACACGCTTTTCTAATACAGCATTACAATATTTTCACTTTACTACGCAAGTACGGTGTATATTGTATGGTGAGAAAGTAGAAAAAAGTTGTGATTCGGTTTATTAGCCCAACTACCTCTGATGTATAAAATCGATGAGGTTGAACAACTACAAATAAAGTTTATAACTGAAAGAATTGTTTTCATCCTAAACAGAGAAACTACAACTCGAATAGTTCAAAGTAATGTACTTGGAGAAGGTATTATAACCCACGTAATGTTTAGTGATATTTCTAGGCACTGTTTTCTTCGAAAGCCAATTAATTCAAACATAATAACATAAAACAATCAACGCTGAGCAAATTTCTCAAATGATCTCAAATTTTGCTACGATCATTAAGAGATAATGTTTTCAAAATTTGGTGAATAGAACATATCACATTATGTTAATAATATGGCTCCCTCACACAATATGGCTTGAAAATAGACTGATTTTATTCATTAATCACAAAGAAGTATAGGGATAAAATTTATCAAGGCAGAATGATCTGAACTCTGCAATTGTAAAACGTGTGACGAAAAAGGGAGATAAAATCTTTAAAACGACAAAAACTTTGTAGCAGGAAATACAAATAGAAAACATTGAATGTTACTACACATATATACGAAGGAAATAATTTTAAATGAACGTGAAGAAGAGGAAAATGTTCCTTAATTATTCTTTTATATATCGACACATTTGGATCACTATGATATGCTCTAGGTGGCCCAAATTAAACTTTCACGGTCAGTTTATAACTAATTGATTCAAATAATGTTTGTTATTGATTATACATAAAAACAGAAATGGTAATAACAAAGTAAAAAAAAATATATTCGTGCTACCAAATATTATTGATATGCTGTGAACAATATGAACTCACTATTGAGTGCCATGCTATTAGTCCAAGCGATGTTCACAGTGAATGCATGTGGTGAACTGTTAGTATGTGGACGATAATGACCCCAGCCACCTGTTTAATAGTTAGTGATGCATGATATAAAAATAAATTCTTCTCACAAAATCCGGTAAACGTGTCGAGTTTCTTTACTAGAAAATATCGAACAACCTTATTCATTTAGAAAATTAATGGATTGATCAGAAAACTTAATTTAATATGAAAATAGCTTTTTCAGAATTGAGCGTCTCCGTACCTTGTGCAACGGGTGAGAGTCCTTGGTGTAATAAGCTACAATGGCGTGGCCTCCCTCATGGTACGCCGTAATTGTGTTGGCCTCTTCATCCGGAATCCTAGATTTTCTTTCCGGCCCCATCAAAACCTTATCGCGCGCGTTGTCTAAATGCTTCATAGAAACGTGTTCCGCTCCTTCTATCGCTGCTTTCAACGCTGCTTGGTTCACCATATTCTCCAAATCAGCCCCGGTGAAACCTGTAGTGCCTCTGGCGAGCAACTCGACGTCCATGTTCTTGCACAGTATTCTCCCCAGATACAGTTTTAATATGTCTTTGCGGCCTACGTAATCTGGGACCGGGACGGTTATTTCCAAGTCGAATCTGCCTGGCCGTAACAGCGCCTTGTCCAGGTCGTCCCTCCTGTTGGTCGCTCCTAGTACAATGACTCCTTCGTTTTGGTGGAACCCGTCCATTTCAGACAGCAGTTGATTGATGGTTTGGTTCGCGTACGGGTGCAGGACGGAGTTGGTTCTTTTGGAGCCGACGGAGTCGATTTCGTCGATGAACACGACGCAGGGCGCGTTCTCCTTGGCGGCCTTGAAGAGGTCGCGCACTCTGCGGGCGCCCTGCCCAACGAGGATTTCGTCGAACTCGGGACCGGCGGCGTGGAAGAACGGGACGCCCGCCTCGCCCGCCACCGCCCGCGCCAGCAGCGTCTTGCCCGTGCCCGGCGGCCCCACGAGCAGCACGCCCTTCGGCAGCTTGCCCCCCAGCACGGAGAACTTTTCCGGGAACTTGAGAAACTCCACCACGTCCCGCAGCTCCTCCTTCGCGCCGTCCACGCCCTTCACGTCGTTGAACGTGACGTGGATGTCTTCCGGGTCGACCTCGACGTGGTTGCCCAGTTGCAGGCGGAAGCTGGATCCGCTGAAGATGGCCAGAAATGAAATGAATATCGCCACCGAGAGCATGATGAGAAGAACCTGCTGGAAGACCTTAAGAAATTTCATTGAGCGACTTTGTACGGAGTGACCTGTCCCCGCTAAGTAACCTTCGGCGAAAGCTAATTTTATGCGCATCTGCATCTCCGGATTTTTCGATTCTTCATTCAAAAGAGTCTTCAAACGCTCGGTATCAACAGATGTAGTTTCTGGTGTTTGGGTCCCAGTTTTGGTGGTCAATTTCGGATCTGTAGTTGGCTGTGTATTGGGTATTCGTAAGTACTTCTTTAACGTCTCCAGGAGATTGTAGCCCGGGGATTGGTCAAGGCGAGCGCCACACTTAAAACCCCTTATCTGAATATCATACGGGAGGAGAGTCTCCTGCAACGTTTTTTGAATGTTTCTTCTAAAAAGATGCGAAGAGAAGGTTGGTGATCCATTGTCCAAATGTGTCCTTGAGAGTTCACTAGTGCCCTTTTTGTTTTCTGCAAAGGTGTCGGATGAAACAAACGAGACATTCCAGTAACCTGCTTTTTCAGGTATGGAATGCGGTTGGAACACAGAAAATTTCCACGATACGATTTTTTCAAATAGAACTGCCTTAATATTGTGCAATTCTTTGAATATTATAGAATCTGATGCAATCTCCAAGACTTCATTAAATCTATCAACACACAAGGCCACATTAAACTTCGTTGGGTGTCTGTTGTGTAATCCACTTGTCTTCTTGCTGGCAAATGGTGTTATGTTAGGTCTCCATGAATTTAGAGCAGTAGATAATTGATTGTGGGTTTGCAGAGTAAACATCGATGGCCACTATTTTACAATAAAATTAATAACTGAGTTCCGACACGATGTGTAATTTATCACCTGTTTCACACAAGCATTTTGTATATTTCGGAACACCGCCGGTAACTCAATTGTTTTCGTCAAAGACATTACATGTAAAGGGATGCAGGTGGCCATGCGTGATCTACATTTTATCTTACAATTTTTACTGAATTACTTTTTTCTCTTTGGTAAATTTATTTCAGTTTTTAGTGCGTAAATAACAATTTGCATTGAATGTAACAAATTATTTTTATTATATTTATATTTAAATTATTTTTTATTTGTTATGCAAAAGCGGAAATCAACAGAATAAATTGATCGAAAATCAGAGTCCTTTTTCATAAACCATAGTTAAAATTATATTTATGATGAAAGTATTTCATTTCTAATTCTTCTTAAATTAGTAATCGATTAATACAAGTGCGAAATTATAATTACATGGATATCTCTTGAGAGTTTTGTAATGACATATAAACTAAAGAATATAATTTACTTGTATCAATATTAAAGAATCATGCTTAGTAATGTTGCGCACAGTTGTCAGATTCAAAGTGAAGTGAAATTTAAAAAAAAAGTAATTTTAGTGTGTTTATTAGTACAATTTACTTCGCACAAATTAAAAACATGTATAAATTAAATACATAACAAACAACCAAGATGTAGCTTATTTTACTTACATTATGATTCTTACTTCATGTTAACAATATTAACATTGTAACTTCAGAAACACAAGTTTTCTTTATATCTCCACCTTAACATTAATAATATTGACATAAATTCACAGAGCTTGAAATCTTCTCACTCTACTTTGACTTCTTTGGTATCGTAAGGGATGATGTTAAATTACGAAATTCGAGAGTTTCAAAACGTGGCTATTGTGTAATGAACATGGAATCTGTAAGAACGGGAATCCCTTCAAGTGTTGAAGGCATATGGGGGATGCGGGTCGTTATTATACGCGCACGTTCTCTTGAACTCCAAAATAACTACACCCACTCCTTTGCGAACATTAGTTGCATTAAAAATAAATGATAGCAACGAGCGTTGTAGACAAAATCTGATAACCAGAAATGTTTGCTCCCGTGTAATATAAACTTTTTTGCTTCGAAAAATAAACAACAAATTTGATGTAAAATTCCTTTAAAAAAACAACAACAAACTCCCCACTCCTCTCGCAACTAGTGAAGCGATGGCTCAAGAAAACGTGCGCGAATAATACGTAAAGCATTGGCAGTGAATCGGACACAATTTGCTTCAACTTCATCACGCGGAGAATGAACGAACTTATCTCGGCTTTTTTGCGAATAACGATGCGCGCACACACACTTCAACACCATCTACACCATCTACTTTTTAGTGTGTTTCAGTAAGTGTAGATGGCATTGACTTGACACATAAACGTGGTGACCATTGGCCTAAAATACGAGGTAAACGTCTCTCGTATTGACCACGTGATGTCGCTGAAGCAAATGGAGTCTGATTACCTGCCGACGCTTTTTATACATACCCCCACCACCAGAGTTAAGTATTCTTCATAATGAGTTCATGTAAACGAGTATCGACTGTTTTAAGTTACCAAACTATTGTTTTAATAAGATCTTTGTTAGGAAATTATCGCCTTAATTTTGTCTTTACGACATTCTTCTGCAGGAAGGGGGTTACACCAAAGTGCTATCCTCAGTGTGACTAGTCATAGGCAGGGTAGGCTCCCTCGGCTTTGAAGTGACACTGAGAAAAGTGGGCATTTCAGCTTCACTAAAAAACTTCTCCACAGGAGAATGATTTAAATCTGAAAAGAAATGAAGTCAAGTGTGGGTAGAAGATGCATCCTGGACTGCATCCTCTTCTGGAAAATACAATTCAGAAAGCTTCGAATTGCGAGCATAGTCGTCCATTCAGCTCTCACGCTCTAATATCACAACACACGCAGACATACCGGGACAGCCGTTGAGTAATTGTTATCTATACATCAATTTGCCACGGAGTCGTTAATCAAAGGGTTTGGACTGAAACGGGAGAATCCTTACTATACAAGTTTGCTCCCCTCCGCCATTTCCAGGCTTAGCACTACTTTTCGATTTCACATCGACGCACCAGACCTTCGGCAGATAACCCTGCATTAAAAATAACATGAATTGTTGAGGTTTAATGTGAAACATAAGAGTGGAGACACCTACTAATTTTAGTCTTCCCTCTGATCAATAGCCCGACTGATACATTCTGTCTCTGCCAGACGGTAAAAGGAGCATAACGGAATTTGTGTGATTAGGCAGCAGAGCAGGACTCGTGATCTGTGCATCACCACGGAAAATAAGGAATCATTGATTTATTGATACGAATTGTTGGGCGTGTGTTAAAGTGATTGCAGTGGCGCCATGGGCAATTGATGACAATGGCAAGTGAAATCGTGCTTCACGAACATCAACTGTCACCAAACGGTGCGTGGGGGTTGTGCGACGGAAAGTAAGCTTACGACAGTTGCTGTGTTGCAGAGGGAAATTTCTGTAAAAGTTGTAGATATTAGTAGCATATTTGTTTATTTACATATGAATCACCATTTTAATTTTGCGCAGTATGTATTTCTCTTATAAAAGACCAGGATGTGCTAGTTAGTTGCTAATTTACGAGTGTATAATTAGAAATAATAACAGAAAAGTTTTTTTAAATTCATTATTGATTGTTATTGCCTTCGATAAGGAGCAAATCAAATTCGATTCAATGGATAACTTACCTGGCTCGAGAGAATCATTGTGGGGAGAGAAATGTGAAAACAGTTGAATGTTACTACATGTTCTCTTACTGAAGGAATTATGAAAGAGAAGGAAAGGAATTATGGGAGCAAAATTTGAAATAACAAACGAAGTCAAGTTAACAACTAGTTAATTAGTAAGTGAATATGAATAATTAAAATGAGGTAAAAAATAAGATCGTGTATGTATCACGGGCGTTAACACGGGTTCTAAGGAGCAACGCTATCTGGCTTTTTGTCGCCACTCGGCGTAACGCCCTAGGTGTATAAATAAATATTTTGCCACTTGCAATATAAGCTTTCTGATCGACATTGTAACTCTGCCATATTTTGAAACTGTAAGCGTAAACTTTTGATCATATATTGTAATTTTAGTACATGGGATGGTAGAACCTGTTATCATGTCGAATGACTGAGTTAAAATCGTCAGCAAAAATCTGCTACAGCTACTACATACTGCTACAGCAAAAATCGTCATTACATTGCATGTAAAGGGCCAGTTCGCTTACTCGTGACACGACCATAATTAAAAGGCATGTAAAGGCTACCGTGTTTAATTTTCTCCGCTGAGGATTCATCAGCTCTAGTTTCTTAGGTTGCGTGGAGTTGCGTGGCGCTGGCGTCGCGCGTGGGCGTCGGCGCGAGGTGTGGAGGCGTGGCGCGGCGCGGCGTGCATTCCAGATAAGCCGGCGCGGCGCTCGCCTTGGGCGCGAGGTGCGGGCGCATGTAAATGAGATTAGGCGCGGGCTTATCCCGCGTCAGTGGCGGCGCGACGCTCAAACAGCTCTTTAAATGGGAGTGAAATAAGGGCGCTGGCGGGGCGGGATGGGGTATGGGGTGGAGCGATGAGCGGGTTATGGGGCGGGGGGCGAGCGGCGGGCGAGTGGCGGGGCGAGTGGGGCGGGGGCGAGTGGCGGGGCGAGTGGCGGGGGCGAGTTGGCGGGCGGGCGGGAGTGGCGGGGCGAGTGGCGGCCAGTGCGGCGAGTGCGCGGAGTGGCGGGGCGTACGTGCGGCGAGGCGGGCGAGTGGCGGGCGGGCGCTGGCGAGTGCGGGGGGCGAGGGCGGGCGAGTGGCGGGGGCGAGTGGGCGGGGCGAGTCGGGCGAAGTGGCGGGGCGAGATGGCGGGGGCGGTGGCGGGGGCGATGCGGGGGCGAGTGGCGGGGCGAGTGCGGGGTGCGAGTGGCGGGGCGAGTGGCGGGGCGAGTGGCGGGGGCGAGTGGCGGGGCGAGTGGCGGGGCGAGTGGCGGGGGCGGAGTGGCATCGGGGCGAGTGGCGGCGAGGGGGGCGTGGCGGCGAGTGCGGGGGCGAGTGGCGGGGCGAGTAGCGGGGCGAGTTGGCGGGCGATGGCGGGGACGAGTGGCGGGCGAGTGGCGGGGCGAGTGGCGGGCGAGTGCGGGGCGAGTGGCGGGCGAAGTGGCGGGCGAGTGCGGGCGAGTGGCGGGGCGAGTGGCGGGGTTGGGGACAGGCAGCCTCCGCAGAGGGCGCCGCTGCAGCGGATCAATGCGCCCGGGTGGCAGGGAGGCAGTGCATCAGGCGCCCAAATGCGATATCCGTGTTACTTCATGACGAGGGGACTGAGATGGCTTTGGAGCAAAATGATTCTCAGAGCTAGCTGTTAACGTATTACTCAATAACTATTTACTCGTAAATCATTTAGTTACCTAAACATTTGTCATGTACATTAGTAATATGCATAATATTAAACGTTTATTAACATTATTTTATAACAACTGCTAGGTCATGAAAACGAGTGGAAAGTGCAAGTCATCGCGATATTGGAAACGGCCGAATTTTGGTACAAAATATCAAACCCTCAGTCTGTCCTCAGACTTAAGTAGAGGAATCTCGTCCTCATATCGCTTCTTAACAAGGTGGTCGTAAAGTAGACTAAATTTTATACTTAACAAGTACCTAACGTCTTTAGTAGGGAGGTCAGAAGATAAAAATGATTATGCTCAATTGGTTTAATTTAATCAAACGTATACAGTTTCAAGGATATTACTTTATGATTCAAGAACATTTTAATGAATACTGAATATTTCAGAGATGTCTGAAAAGCGTGATAAAAACGAATTCATTCCGAAGATCTATCAGTTTTGACGTGATAAATTGTTTTCAAAGTGTGACAACTTGGGTTACCTCTCCCATTAACATTGCAATCGAACAGTTTCTTCTTTCGACCATTTAAAAAAAATGATAATGTGATAATAAAAAATGTTGAGTAACAATATCATTTTGGCATTCCTGGAGTAGAAACTTAACCCGTAATCTTCCATTTATCAACTATTTTAAACCACTGACATTTAAACTAGCGGTGACACAAAATGGCACAGACATTTTTATCACTTAGTTTCCTATTCATTTTGAGTTTTCCTTAGTTTCAGTTTTCGATTTTTCCCCATCCTCTTTCCTGTTTCTATCTGTCGGCCTCTAAAATACCTACCATGGTCTCTCACCGTCTTCGGGAACATTCCTAAAGAAGAACTCCTTTTCGCTCTACAAACTTCACGCCGACCAATTTAAGCCTTTTACATTTACATATTTGTCCATGGTATTCCTTGATTCCATCTCTATGCTTGTACCACTGTTCTAGGAGTGGGGATCCAGTTATTCCTGTACACAGGATACATATACGTCAGACCAAGAGCTCATGGAAGAATTAGGGCGTAGATGTAATGCGCATGGGTATCGCAATATCCCCACGCCACGAAAACAATTGAAAAATTCGTGCCTTACATGGTTTTCAAACCGGCAACCTTAGTTGTGCGTTTGCCTCCACAGAATCCACGTACTTACGTTCACCAACCTCAAGTGCGTGTTTCACGAGATTGAAATCCCTTAGCTTTGTAAACATCTTACTGTTAAGTTTATTTATTTATGTATTTAGAACATCACGAACATAAATGCCCTCTTTATGTAATAGAAATTTATGCACAGAGTAGTAAAAATTAATTCAGTTTACCATCTATATAATAAGAAGAAATGAGTGATTTAATTTCATTATATCACACATTTCTGAGAATCGAAGTTCACAGTTTCGATGATTGGTAAATGTAAGTAATATATTAATATGTTTGTGTAAGTACATAATTAACGAAAGCATTGCAATCTAAAATGCATTTTCAATGAAAATACAGTTACTTTAACTTGAATAATTTTTTGCCATACTTATTCTTTTCAGAAATATATAAATGAAAATTCAATATTGAATATTGCTACAATTTTTACATTTGATTATAATATAATGTATAAAAATTGCGGTACTCAGTTCGGAGTGTTATGAAATAGAAATATTGGTGAATGAATATTCCTCAAATAGTTCATTTAAAATCGCTTCCTGCATTGTGGTGTTCCTGTAGTGTGATAACTAGATTTATTGCATGACAAGCTAGAGTTCAAAGTGAACTGTGAATAATTTCACGAATAATACTCGCTTGTAGTATAACACGCTTATAAAGGAACTGTCATTCTACTTTCTTCAAACTGTATGTCTGAAACTTTTTCGATATTTATAGAAAAATGTAAAAATGCATTTTGCATTAATTACGACATTCATAAAAATACGTCATATGTGATTTTCATCAAACATGTATTGAAGCCCTTTGTAGCTTTACAATTAGAGGTAAGACTATTAATTTTTGCTCTAACCCACATATTCTTTGACACAAAATAATACTAGATTTATCTTGATGGTGATCCTAATACCAAACATTTTATGTGACGTTTATTTAAAAAGGTTGTTCTAGGAGAAACCATTTGATCGTAAAAAAAGAGAATAACGGTGCAGCTGCGTCCCGTGTTGTTGAAGTTCACAAGGATGGAATTTAGCTTTTATGTCCTCCAGTTCCTCCCAGCGATAAAATAGGTTATTACCGTTATTTACGTAATCCATACAGCGCATCTAATACAAGGTTTACCTGAAATATAGGCGAGTAGTCTGCATCTGGGAAAAAGCAATCGCCATCACAATTAGGACTAAATCATCACACAGAATTGAAGCATTGACATACGAAACGTAGTGATTCCGTTAATGCAATTTTTCAGATATTTTATTAAGAAAGTAGATATAGTCATTCCATATATTTATACAACGTATATTTATAATCTATTTTAGAAGTGAAATAATCAGTAATTATTATAACTATTAATTCTCAATATAAAAACAAATAAAAGAAAGTCACTCATTGGTTCCTTCCATTGTTGACAAATCCGTTGGAACAAATGCTATTCTAACGGAGAAGATGTGGGTGGGGTAATGACAGGAAACTCAATTGAGACGATTAATTTCTTCGCTTTTATCAAGTAGGTTTAGAGCTACATGATTGAGATGCATTTACAGGCGTAGGTAGACTAATTTTTTAAATCTTTTTTTGAAGTGAGGTCTCGGTATAATGCGGAATTTGATACCAATGTCACAGTAAAATTAGTAAGTCTATTTAATAAAACGATATTCACAACATAGTTGCAAAACACAATAAATTAAGATGTAGATTTACGAAGACATTGTCATAAAATACCACAAAATTAAATAAAAAATGATGTGCGTTTTTGAAGCACCTTTTAAATTCTATGTCCACTGATTTGACGTGAACAGGTAGGAACACATTGCAACCGAGCGACGGAGTCTCCTTAACCACGGACACGAAAACTACAAAAATGTGCCAATAATGATGCAAAACAATATAATAATAGTAATAGTAATAATAGTAATAATAATAATAGTAATAATAATAGTAATAATAATAATAATAATAATAATAATAATTTCTTAAGCTCCTGATTTACAAGAACACAAAGAATGAGTTTGATTCTAAAGAATTGGAATATTTGGTTACAGTACATTCAAATAGTACGCCAAGTAATATGGGATTCGACATCACAGAACCAAGAGGAAAGATTCGAGATGGTCAAGTCAAAACCTAATATAAATGAATGAATGAAACCTAACGACGAAGAAAAATTCTAAAATTGGTTATTTAGTGATTTCCAACGAGCCAACTCCTAACGTTATTATACTCGTTAGTGTAGTGCGTGTTACATTCCAGGAGGTGGCGGTACACTTACCATGCTGAAACGTGCAATGTTGTGCAGCACCCATACGTGGGTTTGCGGGTTTTCCTCTTCCGAATGTTTCCGCCCCGTGGGACACTCTCTATTGAGAGAAGCTCTACGCTCCAGACTGAGTTTGTGAAATGTGTGGTTGTATAGTGCATGCAATATTTTGTATTTGAGTAAAGGAAACCAAAAGAAGAGAGGAGAAACAAGGATTAGGTGCGAAATATGAAGCGGTATGTGACCGATTCCTTTTCCGGGATTCGCCTGTTATAGGGCGGAGAACCCCCAGGAATCTATCGATGAAGACAGCCGCCACATAGAATTCTCCTTCTCCCATTAATTGAGTTCGACCCAGCTCCGTCGTTACAGCAGGAAATCCCTGAAGGTCGGCACTCTAACCCTAGAACCTTTCGGCCAGCACAACTCGAGGGTCTACGGTGTTCCCCCTGAGCTATCTCAGTCGCTAGTACTCCAACAAGAGCACTCGCATATTCTCGGGTATTTCCTCACATTAGTAAATAGGGTGATTTAGTGCCAGACGTAACGGGATATCTTTAAACTCTATTGATCACGTTACTAATGCCTTCATACGGTCGTAATGAACAACTTTCAGAAGAATTTCAGCAATTGCAACATTGCATTATGCATTATAACAAAGGAAGCATTTCAAGCGTTGAACAGAGAAATTGCATAATACATCAATGAGTGTAGGCTAGTGGTGAGACATTTAAAACACGTTACGAGTCAACAGAACAAAAAATATACATTGTGCATGAAGTATTCGATTTTGTGGCCCTCCGTGATGAGTACGAAGTTTGCTTTTCTTGAAAATATGGGAAATACTTTAAAACAGCGTTCGTTATGAGCGTAAGACATAACGTATCGCGAAAATATGATTTCAACTTCTTTATAGAGAATTTATTTCCTGTCACCTCTCCAACATATCCCATTAATTCTTGCCAGCGTTGTAGATTTGGTAAGAAATAATTGTAACTGTCTCACATACGAAATTCGGTTTACTACAGTTGGAAAAATTCACTTTTTCCTGTTTTTAGGCGGCCATTTTGCAGCTTGTAAGATGACAGAAGACACGTAACTTAGGCAGTACGAGAAAGGTCGTACCTTAGGCCTAAGCTAAGACGTTATGACTTCAAGGTCCATCACGTGACTTAGTTGATAACGACGCTACCTTACGCGTGGCACTAAAACTCCTAGTGTTTCATAAAATTACAATACCGCAATTTCTGTTCGAATTAATACATCCAAGCAGGGCAACGAGTTCGTTTAATTCGATAAGGAAATATTAAGTGGGGAATCGATGAAATGGGGAATCGACCCAACCAGTCGATCAAGTGGAAGATCGACCCAGCAAGTCGATCAAGTAGGGGATCGACCCAGCAAGTCGATCAAGTGGGGGATGGGCCCTGCAAGTCGATCAAGTGGGGGATGGGCCCTGCAAGTCGATCAAGTGGGGGAAGGGCCCTGCAAGTCGATCAAGTGGGGGATCGTCCCTGCAAGTCGATCAAGTGGGGGATGGGCCCTGCAAGTCGATCAAGTGGGGGATGGGCCCAGCAAGTCGATCAAGTGGGGGATGGGCCCAGCAAGCCTATCAAGTGGGGGATGGGCCCAGCAAGCCTATCAAGTGGGGGATGGGCCCGGCAAGTCGATGAAATGACGGATGGGCCCAGCAAGTCGATGAAATGACGGATGGGCCCAGCAAGTCTATGAAATGTCGGATCCGCCCGGCAAGTCGATGAAATGACGGATCCGCCCGGCAAGTCGATGAAATGACGGATCCGCC
>BOPP01000128.1:3441619-3455330 GCA_017312745.1 Gryllus bimaculatus
ATCAAGTGGCTGGGATGGGGCCAGAAGTCGATTCAAGTGGGGATGGGCCCAGCAAGTCGATCAAGTGGGGGCATGGGCCCAGCAAGTCGATCAAGTGGGGATGGGCCCAGCAAGTCGATCAAGGGGGGATGGCCAGCAAGTCGATCAAGTGGGGATGGCGCCAGCAAGTCGATCAAGTGGGGGATGGGACCCAGCAAGTCCGATCAAGTGGGGGAAATGGGCCCAGCAAGATCGATCAAGTGGGGGGATGGGCCCAGCAAGTCGATCAAGTGGGGGATGGGCCCAGCAAGTCGATCAAGTGGGGGATGGCCCAGCAAGTCGATCAAGTGGGGGATGGCCCAGCAAGTCGATTTCAAGTGGGGATGGCCCAGCAAGTCGATCAAGTGCGGGATGGCGCCCAGCAAGTCGATCAAGCTGGGGATGGGCCAGCAAGTCCGCATCAAGGTGGGGATGGGCCAGGCAAGTCGATCAAGTGGGGATGGCCAGCAAAGTCGATCAAGTGGGGGATGGGCCCAGCAATCGATCAAGTGGGGGAATGGCCCAGGCCAAGTCGATCAAGTGGGGGATGGGCCCAGCAAGTCGATTCCAATGGGGATGGGCCCAGCAAGTCGATCAAGTGTGGGGAATGCGGCCCAGCAAGTCGATCAAGTGGGGGATGGGCCCAGCAAAAAGTCGATCCAAGTGGGGGATGGGCCCAGCAAGTCGATCAAGGGGGAGGATGGCCACAGGCAAGTCGATCAAGTGGGGATGGGCCAGCAAGTCGATCAAGGGGGGGGATGGGCCCAGCAAGTCGATCAAGTTGGGGATGGAGCCCAGCAAGTCGATCAAGTGGGGGGATGGTCCCAGCAAGTCGATCCAAGTGGGGATGGTCCAGCAGTCGATCAAGTGGGGGATGCGTTCCCAGCAAGTCGGATCAAGTGGGGATTGTCCAGCAAAGTCGATCAAGTGGGGGATGGTCCAGCAAGTCGATCAAGTGAGGGGATGGTCCCAGCAAGTCGCATCCAAGGGGGGATGGTCCCAGCAAAGTCGATCAAGTGGGGTGCGTCCAGCAAGTCGATCAAAGTGGGGGATGGTCCAGCAAGTCGATCAAGTGGGGGATGGTTCCAGCAATGTCATCAAGTGGGGGATTGGCCAGCCCAAGTCGATCAAGTGGGGGATGTTCCCAGCAAGTCGATCAAGTGGGGGATGGGTCCCAGCAAGGTCGATCAAGTGGGGGATCGTCCCAGCAAGTCGATAAAAGTGGGGATCGTCCCAGCAAGTTCGATTTTCAGTGGCGGGATCTTTCAAAGCAAGCGATCAAGTGGGGATCGTTCCAGCAAGTCGATCAAATGGGGGATCGTCCAGCAAGTCGATCAAGTGGCGGGATGGGCCCAAGCAAGTCGCATCAAGTGGGGATGGCCCAGCAAGTTCGATCAAGTGGGGGATGGGCCCAGCAAAGTCGATAAAGTGGGGGATGGCCCAGCAAGGTCGATAAAGTGGGAGGATGGGCCCAGCAAGTCGATAAGAAGTGGGGGGATGGGCCCAGCAAGTCGATAAAGTCGGGGATGGGCCCAGCAAAGTCGATAAAAGTGGGGGATGGGCCCAGCAAGTCGATCAAGTGGGGATGGGGCCCAGCAAAAGTCGATCAAGTGGGGATGGGCCAGCAAGTCGATCAAGTGGGGGATGGCCCCAAGCAATGGTCGATTTCAAGTGGGCGATTGGGCCCAGCAAGTGCGATCAAGTGGGGGATGGCCAAGCAGTCGATAAAGTGGGGGATGGCCCAGCAATGTCGATTAAAGTGGGGGATGGGCCAGCAAGGTCGATAAAGTGGGGATGGCCCAGCAAGTCGCATAAAGGGGGGATGGGCCCCAGCAAGTCGATAAAGTGGGGGATGGCCAGCAAGTCGATAAATGGGGGATGGGGCCCAGCAAGTCGGATCCAAGTGGGAGGATGCCCACAAGTCGATCAGTGTGGGATGGGCCAGCAAGTCGCATCAAGTGGGGATGGGCCAGCGAAGTCGATCAAGTGGGGATGGCCCAGCAAGTCGATCAAGTGGGGGATGGGCCCAGCAAGTCGAATCAACAGTGGGGATGGGCCGTCGTCAAGTGGATGACAAAGTGACATGGTGCAGCACTGCAAGTGGGGGATGGGCCCAGCAAGTCGATCAAGTTGGGGGCAAGAAGTTGATGGGGGACCAGGCAAGTCGATTCAAGTGGGGGATGTCCAGCAAGTCGTCAGGCCCAGCAAGTCGATCAAGTGGTGGCCAGCAGTGCATGGGGATCGCCCAGCAAGTCGATCAAGTGGGGGATGGGCCAGCAAAGTCGATCAAGTGGGGGATGGCGCCAGCAAGTCGATCAAGTGGGGGACGCTCACAGTCTCAGGATGCCAGCAAGTCGCATCAAGTGGGGGATGGCCCTGCAAGTCGATCAAGTGGGGATGGGCCCTGAAGTCGATTCAAGTGGGGGATCGTCCAGCAAGTCGATCAAGTGGGGATGGGCCCCGGCAAAGTCGATGAAAATGTCGGATCCGCCCAGCAAGTCGATGAAATGACGGCTGCCCCAGCAAGTCGATGAAATGTCGGATCCGCCCAATAAGTCGCATGAAATGGTCGGATCCGCCAAAGGATAGAGGAACGCAGAAAGTCGAGAATGACGGATCGACCCAATAAGCGATGGAATTGACGGATCGCGCCAATAAGTCGATGAAATGACGGATCCGCCCAATAAGTCGATGAACTGACGGATCCGCCCAAATAAGTCGATGAAATGACGATCGACCGCAATAAGTCGATGAAATGACGCGATCCGCCCAATAAGTCGATCAAAGAACGCGCCAGGATTCACGAGGGTCCCTAATAAGTCGATTTTACTATCCTGAGTTATATAACTTGTTTAGCTGTTTTGCACTATTTTGATCATTTTGACAATTTTTACTATTTTGAATTAACTTATATTGACTATTATTTGGATATTATTGACCATGAGCATTGTTTTTCTTCTAGATAGATTCTGCTCAGCCTGATTTCACTATTTAAAACTTCCTTTGCGTCAACCGTCGATTTTATTTCTCAGTAAAACCTTTACTGTGTTTTAAAGAGACGTTGTTTTCTTCTGTATCGTTTCAGTTTAGACTGATTTCATTTTAACAATACTGCCTTCTGGCCCTGATCGATGCCGTCTTAGACAGTTTATGGCGATACTTTTTGGACCGATTTTATAAAAGCTTAAGCTTCTAACCGAAAAATGGATATCACGAGTGAATTTCCCATAAAAATTCGGGCTAAGTCCCGTAGTTTCACAAAAATCTGTGACATGATCGATAAAAGCGGAAAAATTTCGTCTACCAATGGATGACGAAGTTTTAATTTTTAACACAAATATAAACCAGCATATTTTACGAAACTATATAGATAATTCCTAGAGACACGGATGTTGTTTCTAAAATTTCTGTAGTTTTAGAAAATGTCGTCATTTGTCATTAAATGTACGAGAATTGTTGCCTATAGTAACCCTAAATAGAAAGCCTTTGATTTCCCCGTAGCAAACCTCTGAAATAATAGTCAATTTCAATGCTCTATAATTCTCAACTACTGCAACCTACAGCGCTGAACTCGCACACGAGATTTTATGTAGGTTTTTTTATGAGAGTTTTAAATGATGCTTCTCTTTTGAATAATACTGGCTTGAACAATTGCCAAATTATTTGTAACACGATTTTGCGACATTCAGTTTTAACTCAAAAAAAGAAACTTCGCATATTTTACATACTACCGCCAACAAAATCAATTTCTACAAACCTCCCATTGTGTTTTAAAAAATGATGTGTTTTATGAAAATATTTATCGTTTGTCATCACGGATGAGAAATGTGTCCTCTAAGAACCTTGAACTGAAAACCCCTGTATTTCGGATCTAACGCTCTAAAATAATAACGCAAATTCACAAAGGCTGGTAGTCTTCCTAAAACAATTCGAACAATAAACGCTGAAATTTACACACCAGATAGTATGTATTCTACTCTTAATTTAAGTTTTAAATTGATGCTTCTATGTTAATAATACTGGCTTGAAAATCCAGTATTTGTAATCTGCGAGTTTTGAACCTCTCTTTTTTACTCAAAAAAAAACTCGCATACTTCACAAACTATGCTACAAAAATCAATTCTAGAAACTGTCGCGTGTTTCAAAATTCATGATTATTTTATGAAAAATTTTTAGCGTTTGTCATAAACGGATGAGAAAATGTGCGTTTTTTAAGAGATCAGTTCAATTGACACCCCTGTATTTCACATTTCCCAACGCTCTAACAACTAATAGTCAAATTCAAAGGGCTCTATCTCTAAAACTATTTGGGCTTAATTAGCTGATATTTACACACCAGAATAGGTATGTAGCCCTAATATTTTCAATGTAAGTCTTAAAAGTATCTATCTCTTTCGATAATAACCGGCGTTAAAATGCATTATTTGTAACTGCGATTGAACCTTCCGGTTTTTAAACCAAAAAAGTAACCGAAATCTACCGATCAAGACAAGCCGCCTCGTGAATTTCCTGCTCCACTTAACTTGAGTCCCACCAGCTCCGCTTTGTTAGAGCCAAACGTCGGTACTTCAAACCCTAGACGTTTCGGCCATGCAAAACTCCAGGGGCTACGATGTTCCCTGAGCATCTCAGCCGCGAGTAATCCCAACAACAGCACTTACTCTCTCGCATCAATAAAGTGTTTCGTAAAATTATAATATCTCAATTTCTGTTCGAGATTATACATCAGCAGGGCCCGAGTTCATTCAGATTGATCAGGAAATATTAATTGTGGAGAAAACCATCTCGAACGGTTAAAACGCTCGCGCATTGATAAGATTTCGTAAGAGTATCTGCCCCGTCCAAATGAAGTTCTTGGTATGAAGAGCCCACCAATGGATCTCACCATACACGCAGTTTTAGAGGAAGTAAATAGACGATTACTTACTACTTACTATATAGAGCAAGATTAATTCACTTTTCGTGACCATGAATTGATGAATTTTTTCTGTCGATAAATTGCGTTTTTCACACACATTACAATACTTCTGTGATATCTGCATGAGTGAATTTAGTAGCGAGGCAGTAAAAGATGGTTTCTCATAGAGATATCTCTTTGCGGAGCACCCCCTCGCTCGATGGTTCGCTCGCTGTGTGACGCGCGCGACACTGCGAGTGCCGCTGTGTTAATGCACCGGCGTGGCTGGTTGCGCGCCCGCCGTCGACGCGAAGCTGTCACGGCTGCTGGAGCGCGCGTCCCGGCTGTCGTCGCCCCGGCGCCGCGGACGAGGGCGGATGAAGGGGCGAAGGGTGACGACGGCTGATGGGCGTCACCCACGCCGCGTGCGGATTTGTCGCCCATCGCTTCCGCCAGGTCTTGCGACCGCTCCGTTCCCGCCCCGCCCAACAAACCACCGCCCCGCCACCGCCCCGCCCCACCCTGCCCCGCCCAACCCCCGCCCCCAACCTGCCCGCCCACCCACCCCGCCCTCCCCCACCCCGCCCCGCCACGCCCCCAACCTGACACCACCGCCCCCCCACCCCGGCCGGTCCTCTGCCCTGCCCCCCCTCCCCGGCCCACCCGAATCCCACCCCTCCCCGGCCCCCGGCCCCCCCCCGCCTCCCACCCCTCCCTGCCCCCACCCCTCCCCGGCATCCCCGCCCAGCCCGGTACCCCACCCCTCCCGCAACGGACTCTGCCCCCGCCCCGCCCTGCTCCCGCCCCTCCTTCCCCCGCCTCGCCCTGCTCAAATCCCTCCCCCGTCCCTTTGTCGCCACCCCCAACGCCACCCGGCCTTCCCCGCCCACCTCGACACCTCACCGCGTACCCCCGGCCCCGCCTCCTCCCCATGCGATCTTTCAGCATGACCCCCTCATTATTCTCTCATATTTCGTCCTACTTAGAGACTGAAAAATTGAAACCACACCTTGAAACATATCTGTTCTTGTCTCTTCCTGGACGTCACTTAGCCTCTCTTTGAACTTGATTTCTCAGCTCTTTAAACTACATTTTTCCATCATTTATTTCAATACAGTACAGTACGGACCACCTTTGTGCTATCAAAAAATTGTTTCTAGTTTCGAGGGTTTTTGTGTTTTGTAATTATTCACAGTGCAACTTGTTTTTTAATATAATTTTGCATTCATCATATTCACTTTTTTCACTGCTGATTTTACACTCTTAACAATTAAAAGTGGTAGCATTCACAATTTACTAATAAAATTGGTGTGGATGTTCACAAGTCAATAGCCAGTCGCTGGTTATAGAAGGTTTACGGATTACTAAGGAAAGACAAATTACGGTAGAAATACGTAGTACAAGTAATACAGTAATAATACAAACAATAAAAGTAGACTTAAGTTATCAATTCAAAATCTCCAAAAACAAAAATTCTGACCATTATTTGAAAGGCAAAATGACGACACTAAACCGGAAAATTCCAATTGACTAGAGCCGATAACAGTTTATAGGGATTGTTCATGTAAAGCGGGTGTCACTATAATCGAAAATTAACTTGTAATTAACATTGACGTATTTATGTCATTAGTATAAACTCGAATAATTTAGTTATCAATAAAATATACTGTTTTGAGCTACATTGATGAAATCAGGTTCACCTAAAATCATAAACAAATATTATTGCTGCAGCTTTACTTGCTCTTTGTCAACGTATTTCAAAATGTTAATGTTATTGTAATATTCATATTACGCGAGTATAGAGACTAGAGAGAGAAAATAAAGAAAAAAATAAGTGGTCTTTTTTAAGCAAAAAAGGCGGATTGTTTCTTAGATTTCGAGAAAACTAGATTAGAAATTTATTAAGAAAATATCAATCGTAAGTCACAAAATTTACAATATAAGCAGAGGAGCATAATAAGGAATTGAGACTGCTCTTTAGTTTCAGAGCAAACAATAGAGAAGGTTTTAGAGAAACACAATTTTTTTTTATAAATTTACTGTTTAAATTCGGAGGAGACTTTGTAAGTGTAATAACAACGTAGATTTTAAAAAAAATAGTTTTGAATAAATATGAGTAGATATGCGAAGTGAAACCTGATAAACCATAGTTTTGGAAACGTGTTAGCCAAAGCACTCGCATAGTTGTGCTTATTACTACTTTATAAAATTCTTTTAACGAAAACAAATTAGTATTTATTTATTGTAATAGTTTTTGATTTTATGTTAATTTAATCATATAGGTTGCATGGTTTATAATTC
This sequence comes from Gryllus bimaculatus, assembly GCA_017312745.1. Taxonomy (NCBI): domain Eukaryota; kingdom Metazoa; phylum Arthropoda; class Insecta; order Orthoptera; family Gryllidae; genus Gryllus; species Gryllus bimaculatus. Next base: position 3,448,836 of record BOPP01000128.1, read on the forward strand.
ATTTATTACAGTATTGATTAAATAGTGCTATTTTAAACAGTACATTGAGTTTACAAATCTGGGTTCGACATATAACACTTCATCTTACATAACATCTTCATCTTAGCACGACACTTATTTTACTATTACAATTGGACGTGCGACTCAGAACCGCAATTCCTGGAAGATCTGCTATATTATCCTGTTATTGAAAATTTCAATGTCAATTTCTACAATTATCAGCCATATTACTCTGTTTGATAATAAAAAGATAACATTTATTCTGCTAATTTACATGTTTTAGTCTTTGAGCTCATTAATGATTTGAATTGTCTTTAATTTTTATATTCACAAGCTCCATACGGAATTTCTTGTATCAATGTTCGTAAGCTGACGGAAATATCTTCCACGCCCATCTTCAAGAAGTCTTGCGTCCGGATGCCGTATAGGATATCTTCATTATGTTCCTGCTATCGTCGTAAAATCTGGCAGCGGGAGAATTTTTGTAATGTTCACCGAAAATCCTAACTATTTGATAATGATATTCGATCTATTCAACTAATGCAGTCCCAAACGCGACTTTCCCTCCTGCACCTCGAATGAAGTGCCTACTCGCAACTGCCTGTTATTTTACTTGAAACATCATGTATGGCAATTTACGAATCTATTTTACATTAATTCTCCACTTAAGAAGTTTATTTCACATGAATCCTCAAAATTAGAAACATGCATCTCCAATATCACAAATTACAACCCCAGCTAAGAATGATACCGTCAAATTACAAATTATATACTGCATATAAACAAATCACACAATTATATACTGCTCATAAACAAATCACACAATTATCGTAAGTTTCCCGTTTCCTAACATCAAAATGTTACTCAGCCTAAATACGAACTGGTATGGTAAATTGTACAACTTGAAAAGCGGGAACTTTGAACGTAAGACTGTCTTAAAGTGATTAATTTTGTTATTCTCCTGTAACTTCAAAATGATGTCAATGTCTATAGCAAGTTATTCGCTTTCTCCCTCGCAGAGGAACCACAGTTTGGCATTATTAAATATACTGTTGCGGAGCACACATGTAGTGTCTTCTGTACCTTTCCATTCTCCAATTGAGGCTACTAATCGTGCTGAAACTGAGAACTAACAATTCATATTAAGAATGACGAAGAATAAATAGTAATGAAAAACAAATATTTTTTGTTTTAAACGAGCATGACTGCTGTAATATAATGAACATAGAATATCATCTCTTGATATTCTTGCTTTTCGTTCTTTTTCACCTTCTTGTTTTTACATAATTTGAATAGATTATTCTCAATTTGCATGTAACATACACTTAAGTCTCATTCCGAATGTGATGGTTGTTAACCCATCCGGAGTCTTTTAAAGATGATTATTGCTTGAAGAACTTAGTTTTCGAATTATTTACTAGATGGCATGGTAGTGTACGTTTCAAAGAGCATGTTGTTTTCTATGCTGATACATGGCGGACTGTGTTTCACATTTTAGGATTAGTTTTTTGTGAATGCGTGTGTGTCAATTTGTAGGGCAATGGCTAGTTTGAGTAATGACGTTGAAAGACTTCTTATAGAATCAGACTGTGAAGAAGAAAATGAATTTACATTGGCATCAGAAGATTGTTCTGATGAAGATGTTGAGCTTTCTCAACTAAACAGGTCGGGTGAATGAAAAAGATTGACAATAATTATATCCCATCTGCAACCCCATCAAGCGTCTCTTATGAATTGCGAAATTATAATTATGTAACGTTTCAAATTATAAATATATAATTTTTCACTTTTATTTATTACAATAAATGAACGCCTATGACTTACCATTGTTTTACACCGTTCCCCAGAAATTAGTAGATATTTAATTATTAAACAAATGTAGGTGGACTTGCCCTTACGCGGGAATGAAATGGACACTGGAAGTGCCCACTCACGGAGAGCAAAAGACACGCCCGAGGGGTTAATTTCATTTTGCATATTTTTACTTTTAATGTACTTTATCTCAATTGGATATTCGAAATGTATGGTGTTCCACTTCATAAATTACAATGTGATCAAATAAAGTAAATCATACAGGTTGAATCAGTCCTCGTTGCTATTTCTCCGGGACCTTACCCACATGTAATGTACAGACTGAATTTGTCAAAGTTAGATACTCGTCGTCGTTTAGATTTGTAAATAATTAACATTGAACTTTGGACGATGCGCTTGTGCTCGTGTAACACGGGCTCCGGCAAGTGAGTGAGTTGCATTATCTCGCGTGTTTACAGCTCGTCACTTCTCCGGAAAACTCAATTGCTAATACTATCCGAGAAGCCCCGGTAGCGAGCGCAAGGCTAATAGCGCGCGAGTTCAACGAATCACAGTCCATCATCTGGCGAAAAATGCATGTGGAGAGATAACGAATTTTGCATTCCCTGAGAGAGAGAAGCATTTGCGCAGTAGAGACGTATAACGTCGTTGAATTCTCTAGGTATTTCCTGCACAATTGCAAAGTCAACAAAGAATTCCGTGTTTTGGTCATGTGAAGAGTAATTTACAAGAACTGGCCTCATTTATGAGCACAATTTGCATGTAACGGCCGAGGGTAATCCGCCCGAAGCTCACCCAGAGTGATTCTCTGTCAATGTGTCGGTTGGCATTGTCAATGAATTTATCCTGCGTCCTCACTTCTTATCCGAGCGTTTAAGATGTGTACAGTATCTGAATTTTATAACTCAGGTACTCCCAACGCTTTTGGTTATTGGGGTTAATGAAACCGCGTTTATGCTACCACAATCAAGGATCGTGATGAAATGACCTTGTTTGGCGCATTGAAGTGTTGCGGCAGAAATAAAGCTTCAACCCTGCAAAGTTGTGCGCGTCACTGAGGCCGTGTGGTGCAGATGCCTATCTTGCATTCACTCAAGAGGAGGTCGTTTTCAACACTTGTAGAGCCCCTGTTACACGAGGTAAAAATGCGAAATGTTTGTTCTCTATGAAAATATGATACACTATTCTTAATAACACTTAGAGAATAGTTTTTTTCCTTTTCATATTCTTTAGATACGTAGGCAATAATAGCTTCAGTGAACAATATTTAAAATAATATTTCGGCTACCGGTTTTGAAAATATGACCAACGTCAAATGAACCTCTGATATAGTCAACTAAAAATATTAGTCCCCAGAAGTTTACTATAACCGGTGTCGACGGTATTTAACAACGTAACCTCTCTCACAGTCAACCAAAAAAGTTAGTTCTCAGAAAATCACTATAACCGGTGTCGACTGTGTTAACAACCAAACCTCTCTCATAGTCAACCAAAAATGTTAGCTCCCACAAGTTCACAATAACCCGAGTCGACTGTATTAACAGCGAAATCTCTCACATAGTCAACCAAAAATGTTAGTCCCCAGAAGTTCGCTATAACCGAAGTCGACTGTGTTAACGATATTTCTAATCCACGACTCAAGGAACTCACAACCACCGACTGTATTAACGAAACTTCTGACATAGTGAGCCAAAAATGTTAGTCCTCAGAAGTTCCCTATACCTAGAGTTGTCTGTACTAACGATTTTTTTTTAATTCGCGACTCAAGGAACTCACAACCGCGGCGCAGCTACCGCGGTTATTTATGTCTACTCGGTGACCTCGCCGCGCCGCAGGCGGAGTTTTCTTAGAGATCGTCAGCAGCGGCGGCGGCGTGCGCGAGTGGGTCTGGCGGCGCAATTAGAGTGCAATTTGCGCGACTGCCGCCGCCGCTGCCGCCGCCCCATCAGCGAGCGCTCCAATCACGTGACCGCTCCGCGAGGACGGCCTTGTTAGCGGCGGACAGCGTCCTCGTTCTCCGCCCTCGCTGCCCACCTGCCGCGTGCCGTCCGCCGCGCAACGCGCGCGTTTTCGGGTTTGCGCCTACGCGCCGCGATTGGCGGCCCGCGATGAATCGGGATCCATTCAATTAAGCGAACGAATCTGTCTCTCTGCAGGTCCCGCTACCTAACCCGATGCTGGGCGGGTTCCCGAGCCCGCCAATAGGGTTTTTCTACGCGATGAAATATTCATTACATGTCGAACTCTATTTTCTACTGTTTTTTAGCACTCAGAGTAGTTAATGTATTTTAAAAAAAGTTTGATAGTTTTTTTACGTATTGCAATATTCATTTTGTACTCACTGGATTGCGTGATAAAAGTTTGAAATAGATTGAAAGTTAGAATAAAGTAACTACTCCATCATTTGAAATAAAATCTTGTCATTATCTTCTAAACCTACTAGTATTTCAGGCATAATAGCGAAATTATTTAAGACCTACTTTCATTGTGCATTTGATATTAAATGGAATTACGCTGAGCTCCTAGATGTCAGCTAAAATTTTAGAATATCTTCTAAATGAAATTCGTCTCTAAATTATATAGATATATCCAGATTTTTTAATTAATCTGAAATGAAAACTTTCAAGTTTGACCGTATGGAAAGCAATATATAGTAACTATTTAAATCTCTAATTGTCCATATTGTAATTATGGAAGTCTGCATTTTATATTGTTTCATTGTACCGTTCTTTAAAAAAATGCAATATATTAATTACTAGTCGAATTCTTAGTTAACGGATTTATCTGCGAAATGCTGTCCGTTGAAGAGTCTTTTCCAACAGAGTGCCGCCGTTGCAGGCGCTGAATGCAAGTGTGTGCCGCTGCTGATCATGATCAACTGCAGCGTCCGTCTGATTCACCCCGCAGCGTGCGGTTACCTGACGCGACGCGCGTAAATTTACGCCGGGGCGTCCGTCAGCATTTGTCTCCTCGCGCGGGCTAAAAACGGCGCAGCGCATCGATGAGGCGCGGCGTTGCGACGGGGCAGGGGGGGAAACGGAATCGGATTGCGCGGGCGAAGTGGGTCACCTCTGCGCGTCACCGCCCCGGGGGGGGGGGGGGCGCTTCCATTCGCAGCCACTCCATCACACGGAGCGGCTGAAACAGACGCGCGCCCGCCCGCCTGCCCACGCGCCCCGCCCGATCGCCCGCCCACCTGGCCCGCACACTGCCCTGCGCAAGTCCCGTTTGCGGACCTTGAGGTACCCCTGAATGATTACTAGCGAGCGAATTTCAATGAAATGTCTTTTTTTTTACTTTAGAACAATGTTGTTTAGCATAGAAATTCATTTTTTGTTATGACGAAACGAAATTATCCATTTTTATGTGTAATTTTCTTTTCCATTTTTCGTCGATTTCTACTAATAAGTAGTTTTTTATCTCTATACGACATTTTTACTGTATTTGTAGCTGATTTCATAGAGTTTAATGTAATTTTAGAGGTACTTACTTCAATATTTCCGAGGTGCAACGATGTTCATGTTCACCACAAAATTCCTGAGTAGAATATTCGATTTCTTCGCACAAAGATTGCCATGCCAGCCGTTGTACTGTGCAATCTTAGGTTCCTGTGAGACTAATCGGCGCCAGTTTGGCCGTTTTCGCGATAAAGGCAAAGATGTTCTTTAAAAAATAGTCCTTCTCGAGTAGCCTATTCGATTTCTTCGCTCATCTGTTGTTATGTCAGCCATAGTATTATGGTAACTGATGTTCCTGTGACGCCCATCGGCGTCATTGTCAGTTCGGCGAATTTCGCGATAAATGGAAGCAGAGATTTTCTTTTAAAGAACAGTCAAAATCCAAAGTCTGCAAGCTGAGTTTACTTTAACAAAAAGGAAGAAGCCTCGATTACATCAGTAACAAATCCTACAGCTTGAATTGCTCATCTACACTAGTTTTGATCAAAGTTTTTACGCCATTTTTCTTTGCTTTCAAAGCATTTAAAGCATTTAAGAGCATTTTATTAATAATGTTTTTGGTCACCAAATCCGCCCCCTAATTATGACGCCTAAGTATGACGTTCATAGCCCCATCTGTTGCAATATGACGGGGCGGAGATTAATTAATTTCATTAGACCGATAAATAGCAATTAACAAATAAGGTTAAATTTTGTAATTCGTTTATAACCAACTGAAGCTAGTGCTTGAGTTTTTGGTCAGAGTCCATCTATATTTTTCTTAATATCATCTTGTAAGAAAAAATCCTGTAAACAAGAATTATAATTTCTTGGAATAAGTGTACCCATACGCCATCTTTCGCTACAATTCATTTGTTTGGTTTTTTTTCTTAACGAACTGTAAAATTCTTTTCGCAAAACAGTACTGTCAATGTATTTGTATAACGCAACCCGACAGAGGATTGAAAAGTTCATCTCAATGTCCGCCGGCCGTTAAGAAATTAATTACGGCCGGCCGTTAAGGAGCCAAATGATTTCCAAACTATTTATTAATCTTCAAAAACAGGTGACAAAGGACATACTGTAAATAACATACACAAAATATATAACACCCGCAAACGTAATTTTCAACTCTTCGTTAAAGTATTCTTAATTTTAATTTTTAATTTCTCATTGTAAGAAATCTGAATATTTAATGAACAATTATTATTATTATTATTATTATTATTATTATTATTATTATTAT
>BOPP01000128.1:3471939-3484282 GCA_017312745.1 Gryllus bimaculatus
CTGTCTGTCTCTGTCGTCATGTCGTCTGTCTGTCTGTCTCTGTCTGTCTGTCTTCTCGTTGGCTTCCTCTGTCTGTCTCTGTCTGCTCTGTCTCTGTCTGTTGTCTCTGTCTGCCTGTCTCTGTCTGTCTGTCTGTCTCTGTCTGTTTGTCTGTCTCTTGTCTGTCTGTTCTGTCTGTCTGTCTGTGTCTTCTGTCTGTCTGTCTCTCTGTCCTGTCTCTGTCTCTGTCTGTCTCTGTTGTCTTCTGTCTGTCTGTCTCTGTCTGTCTCTGTCTGTCTCTGTCTGTGTCTGTCTGTCTGTCTGCGTCTGTCTCTGTCTGTCTGTCTCTGTCTGTCTGTCTCTGTCTGTTCTTTCTGTCTGTCTGTCTGTCTCTGTCTGTCTGTCTGTCTCTGTCTGTCTGTCTGTCGTCTGTCTGTCTGTCTTGTCTCTGTCTGTCTGTCTGTCTCTGGTCTGCTCTGTCTGTCTCTCTGTCTGTTTGTCTGTCTGTCTCTGTCTGTCCTGTCTCTGTCTGTCTGTCTGTCTTGTCTCTGTCTGTGCTCTGTCTGTCTCTGCTCTGTCTCTGTGTCTGTCTGTTCGTCTGTCCGTCTCTCTCTCTGTCTGTTGGTCCGTCTCATTGTCCGTCCGTGAACAAGACTAGTGCCTAAACTATTCGTAGGATTTTCCCTAAAATTATCATTTCCCAGCATCTGATCAGAATCAAAACTCTGCGATTATGGAACATATTCTATAAACTTTGAGTATTTTTTACAAGAAGCCTCTGAGACATTGTTAATGTTCTCTCAGAAATGTTTCAATTATTTTTAAAAATTCACTAATTATTATAAATTTTAAAAATTTCAATGTTTTGAATTTTCGGGTCTTTCTACAATTACAAAATAAAAGATGTTTTTTTAAATGAAATTGGCTATCCATAATTAGATCTTTCATTAATCTCTTGTGCATTTTGTTGAAAATTGTTGTGGTTTTCGCGCCACTTTGTGTGAAATTCTTTTGTGTTTTAAAAAAAGCACAATGTAATACATCTCTCGTGTCGTTAATATTTACATTACGGGCAGTTTGTGTTCATAATTGCATTTATGGGTGTGCTTGAAATGATGTCTTTATAAACTTTTTCGAAAAATAAAAGGTTTTCTATGAAGATGAGCTCGTAATTCCATGTTTTTGGAAACGCTCAAATGCCATTTTCTCGTAAAGACTCTTAAATTTCTTTAAATATTTTAAATGGATAGTACTAAACAGACTGAATAAAATGACATAAATGTGGCATAAATTCCATTTTGGTGTATTCTTTTGTAGTTGGTATTGTCGAAAATTAAACAAATGTACTTTTGTAAATATCTTTACACCATTAGTATTTTTACATTACCAGCAATTTGTGTACATTATACATTACTTCATTTGAAGTGTTTCAAATAAAGTTTCTCGAAACCTCATATGTTTTCTGAGAGCTGCAAATATCCCCAAACGTCTAAACATCATTTTATAAGAAACCGTTTCAAACTATTCAATGAAAATTTCCATTTTGTACGAGGTTTTACTTTTCTGTAATATTCTTATAATCGTGTTTCAAATTCTACCTTTTGAGAACCGAAAAATTGAGGTAGTGTACTTTGGGCGGGTATAGATGGCTGCTGGGAAGGAGGTGAGAAAAAAACGAAACGTTAGCTCAAAATAAAGAAATTAGAAACGTAACTAGTACGAGAACGTTTATGCCATTCAGCAGTGCAATTAGTTCCAATTATATTTCGTAGATTAAGAATTTTTATAAAATATAATGTCATTTTTGAGATGCGTTAAAGATTCTCGCTTAAAGAGAACAGCTAATTGCGACAAATACTATCTCGCTCTACCTCCCTTGAAAAGAGAGAGAGAGAGAGAGAGAGAGAGAGATGGAGAGAGAGATGGAGAGAGAGAGATGGAGAGAGAGAAATGGAGAGAGAGAAATGGAGAGAGAGATGGAGAGAGAGAGATGGAGAGAGAGAGATGGAGAGAGAGAGATGGAGAGAGAGACAGAGAGAAGAAAATATTATCTCACTTAACTTCCCTTGAAAATTTGAGACCACAAAGAATAAATTGAATATTTGACGAGTTCACACGTAACACGTGATACACATAATTATCGATGGTATCAATTGTATCTAAATAAAGATAACTAATTCGAAAAGTTTAATTTATGTACAATTTTAAATGAAATACCTATCACAGAGGCATGTATAATAATATGTTCAGATCACAGGGCTCAAGAGTTACAAGAGGATTAGAGTTCGCAAATTATCGCAAATTATTGCTGGTAAATTAATAATGTAAAAGTGACACGTTTGAAAATGAATTTAAAACAATCTTAGAAGGCTAATGAAAGTTGTGTATTAATTTCATTTTTTATTGAAATTGAATGAAAAGTTTGACAACTATTTTTTGTCACTAGACGAAGAGTATCTTTTTCATTTTCCTGCTTTTGTAAAGAAATATTTGAACTAAAGGCGCCTGCTTTATGCTTTTGTTATCTCCCTGATAGCTTTGGATGCAGGTTGAGGATTTGCTTGGCGACGGTTGGTTGCTGCCTTGGCGAGCATTAATTAGCCAATGATGGGCAACGCAGCGCGTTGTTTGCGTTAACAGTGCGTGTGCAGCAGGCAGCAGGCATTGGCAGCCGCTCGTAGCAAATGCTCTCAGACGCGGAGTGATAGGCATTATTGTTGAGGAGAGAGAGAGAGAGAGAGAGAGAGAGAGAGGGAGAGGGAGGGAGGGAGGGATACCGAAAGAGAAAGGGAGGGATACCGAAAGAGAAAGGGAGGGATATCGAAAGAGAGAGGAAGGGATACCGAAAGAGAGAAGGAGGGATACCGAAAGAGGGAGGGAGAGTGACAGAAGGAGATGAGACCATAAGAGGGATACCGGAAAAGAGATGGAGAGGGAGAGAGAAACCAAAAAAGAGGGAGCACAACATTATTTTTTATTAAATGTTGTGGCATAGTTTGAAGCACGCGTAAGAAAATTGTGCTGGTCTCATTTTTTTTAAATACCTGAGTTTTCGAAAATTGCCAAAGTTTATTTTTTTCTTCTTCGTCCAACTAAAATATTGAAGATAAAGGTTTTTACTAGGTCAAATGTGTTCATCAGAAACAGATCTTTAAATAAGGTCAAGTTCAGCTTGGGTTTTGCTTTGAGCTTGAATGTTTGATAATTAAGGCTTTATTTTATAAACTTTGATTTTTACAGTATACACAAGCTAATACGTACACACGTTTACATTGATACTTCGGATTTGAACGCACAAAGTCACTAAAGGCAGGTTGTTATTTACGTGATTGCATTATATGGTTCAAAAGGAACTCTACAGAGTAGAGAATTTAAGAAATAGAAAAATATGAAACAGAAATCGTTTCGAAAGCAAATCCCGATAAAACAAGGACAAATATATGAGGACAATACGGAAAAAATTAGAATAGAAGTGTAGAAATAATTGAAAAAGAGTGATAAAATAAAAGAAATACAGAATTTTTGCGACCCGATAGTTGAAACCAGTGCATTTTGAAAAGGAAATAAAAAAAAGTATAGTTTCTCTTTGTTCCCTATGTTCCCGCTTTCAAATGGTATTTTTGAGAGAATAAAACCTGTGCAACAATGGAGGCTTTTGAGTGATGCGCCCATTGATTCAGCATATCAAATGGGGCGAACAATGCTCCATCACTTCATTTCGTCGTATAATGGCACCTTTGTGATCAAAATTTGCTGTTGTGCGGCCATTTTCACAACGCAGTTTGGAGAATATGATAATGAGAGCGGTTTGAGAGTTGCCAATCACTTCTTCTGCTGATGAACGAATGAAAAAAACAAAACAAACGACGATATACTATTTCTAGTAAAAGAACTGAGTGTTTGGATTAAATTGTTGTGTCGTAGGAAGGTACTTCGAAGATCAGTTAGTCGTATTTTAAGTTGCAACAATCACAATTACGTGCAAATGTTCCTTTTCAAAACTAGTCATTTGTAAGATTATGTCTATGATGATCGTTAAGTAGCTGTACGGCTTGATTTGAATATTGAGTGTAGTGGGAGTATTATTTCACAAAATACACATATATAGTTTCGTGAAGGCTGTCTGAATTAGAAAGAATTATTAATGCGTATCATAATGAACTCTAATTTAGGGTTCAGTTTATTTATACGGACAATCCATTTGAACTTTGACCGAATTGAGAGACAAACGTCAATTGTTACTTAACGTCAATTGGGTATTATTCATATTCATTGGTGCATGCAAATGAATTACAATTGAATTGCAAAACTACATTTTAGACTATTTTGCTTTGTTCATAATTAATTTATGTTGAAACCACTTTGAACAGCTAAAATCGTCCTAATTTATTGTTGCTGTTTTTTGCAGAGAATATCCCTATTATCAGAAAAAGAACTGTTGGTCTATTTTAATGGACAAAGTTAGAAAATTGTATTGTTTATATGTATTGTTTCTGATATAAATCAAATTACTCGGCTTTAGGTATATTAGTCATTTATATTAATAATATAAATCAAATTACTCAGCTGTAGATTTATTAATTATTGATAATTAAACAATCATAGAAATGATTCATTATCTCTGTTTTCTTTTCTTTAATAACTGAGATCATATGTTCATTTATAATCAGTCTACTAAAGATTTCTGAGTGTTTAACAATATGCGTCAAATAACGAGCATGTCTTGCCGTATAAAGACGTTTTAATCTTTTGAATAATCATTGAGACACTTCTGTACACACTCCCTATGTTAATGAGAATCTGTTGTTTCAAAATATCTCTGAAAGAAGATCTTCAGTTTGAAACTTATCGAAAGGACGTCATTCAATAATCAAATAATTATTGAGCAATACTCAAAAAACCTTACATGATAGTGACAATTATTTTTATTTTTGAATTCAGCGTAGAATGATCAGTGTGCAAAGATCAGCCAATAAAGGTCTAATGGTATAAAAAAAGTTTAATGTGGCATACTAGTGTTACTTAAAATATCAATATGCAAATATCAAATATCAATCTCAATATGCTAGCATAAAAAATTGAAAAGTATACCATACAATTGCCATTGCCTGTAGAAATATTTCAGCATCTGCTGTCAGTAAATGTGAGAAAACAATAACTCTCGTGTCTACTTTCATTCAATACTTTTCTGTCTGGTTCGTTTTATACTGGTGTTTCCCGGTCAGCAAGGTCATCAAAAACAATCATTCATAATATATGTACAGAGATGATTAGGGAATGATAAGGAAAATATATATTTTTCGTCATTGAAAGCATTGTATAGAAAATTCTCGTTATATTCTGTCCAGCAATGAACCTATTATGGGTGTCATTGCACGGCCAGCCTATTGTTCTGATGGGAGTAAACACATTAATTACATGTACCCATACATATAAAGAATCGTATTTTAACACGTGATCTCATAACAAACCTTTCTATTTACCTTCCATTACGGAAAAAATAGTTGAATATTACTAGAGATAATCAAGTCTCATTTCTAGCATTTGTGCCTATAAATAATTAAATATGTAACTTTAGTGGATAATTTTGAATTTCAATCACTTTTTCTTGACGAGTACATCAAGTGTTTAGTTTGGCTGTACAATAGCTATTTTATTCGATTAATCGCTACGCTCACATCAGCGAATATTCGCATAGAACTACTTGAGAGTTTACACTATATTTTGCTCTACTCTTTAAGGTGCTGGTATAAAATCAATATACGTCCGTTACAATCATGTAAGAAATTCAGTGTAGGATGTGTGTTTTTTGTATAACATGCATCAGCTATGAAATCACATTTTACCATGATTTAGCTTCTCACATGCCAAGCCCTCACACAATCTGAAGTCGCTCTTATGATATTTATTGGTGTGTAAACTGACATTGATATTGACTTGGGGTTTAATCGAATAGGGATAATGAAGTAAGTAATAAATTATAAAAAAAGTGTATTGTTTTCACTTTATTGTACACGAAAAAAGAACAGTTGTAGTATACCAGATCCATGATACTGTAACAAGTTCCCTTGTTAACTGTTATTTTTGTCGTGTATGACTGAAGTTTTGGCAAACAAGGAGATAAGTTTTCCAATATTTACGAGAGCAATAACATTTTAAACGAGTTTCATTGCCATATTTTAAATACAGAATTATAAGCCATAATAAAGAAAGTAATTTAATTTTGAAGTTCGAAATAAAAATTTCTGTAGCAGTTTTTTATAAATCATGCTTCGTTTACCCTGTTTTTTTCTTTGAGAATAATCTTTATTTTCAGATGAAGAAAAACATTTTCGAACATAATACACTGTAATAAAATTATTATGAAAAATATTATAGGTTAAATTATCATTTGTACATACTGTACTTGTGTATTTATCGGAAGATGTTACTAACCACAAATTTCTACAGATAACGCTGGAAACTGTTGATGGTCATTGTAACGATTTTGGATTGTGTAGATTTATTTTACGTGGAGCTGCATGCTAATCGGGTTGACATTGAAAAGTATTTCAGCAGTAATGTTAATCAGTCGTTAATACAATCGTTAATAATGTGCGAAAACGTCATGAATTGAGATTGTAAATGCCACATTATGAACATGTAATTACGTTGTAACCCATTATAATCTTGGAAAATTCCCTAATTATTTATGAATACTGAAAAACCAAGTTATTACAATACTATTTGAGACAATTGCATGTATGAATTGATTGATTGTTTCTTGATTCCGGGCTCATCAACTACCAGAATCATTAGTCCCGAAAGTGTAATGCATGTTTTTAGCTCGAGAGGTGGCGGTGATCTTTCGCATGCTGTTGGGCGAGATCTGGCGCTGGCATACCTCGGCTAGAGGGGTTTTCCCCAACCAGGTATCTCCCATCAGCGGCGCTCCTCCCCAGACGGGATAAGCTCCTAGCCTGTCTCCCGGCATGTGTGGCAGTGTAGTGCGTGTTAGTGTAAGTGTGTGTAAGGGGCGAGGATAGGATAAGGAAGCGGAAGGCGAGATCTCTCACGGTCCGTGGCCCGTTTTTTAGAATATTGATCAGGCATTCCCTAGGTATTAATCGGAAAACTATCGATCAGAGCAGCAGTCCGCTAGAATTCTCCACCAGGCATGTGTAGAACGGGTGAAACGTATCCTAGGCATTGGACCATAGCCTGCACTAATTTCTCTGTGTACGTAGCAAGCCCTTGCAGCACCCCATGCTGCACCAGCGAAGGGCATTGCCAGCGCGCTAAGCACCAAAGAGAGCGTGGGAGGAGGCGGGGCGCCTCTCGCTGCCTTCGGGGACGTGCCCATCTACGCAACTACCCACCCACTGAACACGCTTGCCCGCCGCGGCCGCCTCCCTACCAACACTCTCACCTCTGTCCACTCACTCGCCTGCCACGCCTAGTCACCGCCGACCACCTAGCCATTCCGCCCAATTTTACGCCCAGCACTCCCACACACCCACCCATCCAAAAGCCACCCACAACACCCCAGCCAAAACCCACCCACCAAACCACCCAGCCAAAAACCACCACCAAACCACCCAGCCCAAACCCACCCAACCCACACACAACCACACACACACACACGTCCGGCCTTCCGCCCTCCCCACCCCGCCAGTCCCCCACCCGCCCACTTTATGCCGCGCCGCCCCACTCTCCTGCCCGCCCACTTGTTCGCCCTCCCACCCGCCAGCTCTCTCACTCGCCCGTCAGCTCATCCGCCCAGTTGCCCGCCTGCCCCACCCTTCTACTCGCCCTCCCGCCCGATGGCCCACCCTCCCATTCTCCTCCTTGCCACTCGCTCGCCTGCCCACCAGTCACCGCCAACCACCTGCCCATTCGCCCGTTGTCCGCTCTACCCGCACCCCGTCCGCCTACCGCCCACACACCCACCCGCTCGCCACCTTTCACACCGCCCAACCGCCCCCTTCTCACCACCCGCCCGCCTCCGCGGCGCGCGGCGCCACCGCAGGGCGATCGCGTTCGGGGGCGGAGGGGGCGGCGACCGCAAGCTCAAAAGCCCACCGCGCGCGATACGGCCGCCTCCGCCCCCGCCCCCGCGCCCAACTTGTGCTCTGAATTCGTAATGGCGCCGCCGCCGCAGCGCCTAGCCGTCCGCGCCATAAAGCGACGGTGGCGCCTCGCGGCGGACAGTGAGGGCGGCGGCGCTTGGGCCAGAGAAGCAAGGCGTCCGTTGTTCAGGGGGAGCTGACTTACGGTTAAAATGAGGGTCAGGTGGTATAATTGCGTTTCACTCACGAACAATGGGTTGTCGTGTGGTCGGATAACGGCGCCACACCGGTCTTTAGTTTTGTGAAGAAAGTTTTTGTGTGAATTTTAGATATATAAATAGCAATTAACATAATTAATAGCAAAGTAACAGAATAAGTGGATGTTGAGAAAATGTCCACTTAGTAACTTAAATAAGTGAACTTATTTTTTCCATCTTTACAGCTTACTTCTCCCATCAGTTAATCCCAATTAATCCAAGATCTAGATTCTCACATATCGTGTGAGGATATTTCGTATGACAATCAATGTCCCTAAGACAGACGTAAAGTTGTTTTTATTGGTTTAATGATAATAATATTAATATTAAATTTTGAATTGTCTTTTAGTTTTTACGGCTAACACACGTCTTGCGTTTTGTGGTATTTTTTATTGATTCACATATACCGCGTGAGAACATTTCGTGTGGCATTGTGGTATGAAATACAGTGAAATGGACCACTCGTAAAGTAAACTCCGTTTTCTACTTTGGTGAACACGAAGTGACGCAAGTAAGGAGTCAGAAATGTAAAATATAAGAAAAAGAAGAAGAAAAATATAAACCTAAGTGATGCATTTACTGGAGGTCTGGAATATTCGATATCGAAAATAATCCAAACATTATGCTTGGGAGAACTTAAAGTACAAATACAAACAGAATATTTAAAGGAATTTGTACCTCAATCAAAAATATTATGCTTTACAAAAGTATACAACCCGCGTAGTGTAAAGAGAGTAAGATGAGTTTAAAATACGTTTATTAAACAAGCCCATTCAGATAAAATCTGATCTTCGTTTTTATCTTCTGATTATATATATATATTATATATTATATATTATATATTATACATTATACATTATATATTATATATTATATATATTATATATATATATATATATTATATAATCTATATATTAATATTATATATATGATTAAACTCTTAGTTGTACACTGATTTGATTCATAAAAAATACAATGGGCTTCTCTATGAAGTTATGGTTAATATTTTCTAAAACTAAATCGTGAGAGATTATTTCAGCATTATGTTTGTTAGTTTCCCGTAGATGGATAAGAGAAAATGTTGGTATTGTGAATTACCCAGAAAAATATTTACCTGCCCTGAAAAGCATACCTGTTGTGGGGAGGATCGACGTGCAAGCGCTGTGGGAAGGGGAGGGAGGAAGCCGCTTGACGAGACACGTGTCGGCTCCAGCCACCTCGTTACGCCCGTCACATGCCGCCCGCCAGGCGCTTCCGCTCATCCCGTCGTAACCTGCCGGCGGAGATACGCCCGCTTGCCTCCGTCGTCTCTCTGCCACTTCTACTTGTCTTCCCCGACTGCCTCCGCCCCGTCCCCTCCAGATGCCTGCTCGCTCGCCTCCTGCCTCCACCTGAGTCATGCAAACCGCCTCTCGTTGCCCTTGTTTGGTCCTCACGTCTATAATAATAATAGTAATAATAGTAATAATAGAAATAATAGAAATAATAGAAATAATAGAAATAATAGTAATAATAGTAATAATAGTAATAATAGTAATAATAGTAATAACAGTAATAAAATAAAGTAATAAAATAATAGTAATAATAGTAATAAAATGCCTTTATTGATATGGCGAGGCTTGGACCATCATGCCCACTCTTCCACCTAACCAATATAAAGATATATATCACAAATATACAGATTAATCTAAAGAAAGTAATGTAATGTATAATATGTAAATGTAATGTAATCGAAAAGTGGTAAGTAGTTAGTGGAATGCAAATATTACTTAAAGCAACTTATAAATACATACCATCAGAGATTAAATGTATACAATATTACACAAAATTGTGTGAAATAATTTTAAAATTTATAGACGGAGATTGCAAACACAATTTTAATTAAATAAGATACTATGTGCTTTACATATCTGCGCGCTACTCGACTGCCTGGTATTCACCTCTAGCAACTGTGATCTATTAATACAGAAATACACCACTTCATCTGTCGATCCTGGAGGAAAACCCGCTAGATTGGGAAAACCCACACGGCAGGCTGCGTCCTAATACAATGGAAACTAAGAAGTACTCATCTCCGCTACCTACCTACATTTCTCTGACCCCCTGCTACCAACCGCCATCCCGCCCAGCCACCCGCCTTTTCCACCGCCTCCTTCCACGCCCCCTGCCACCGCACACACCGCGCGCCCCCCCATCCCCTGTGTTGCCCCACCATCGAGCCCATAGTTTACCTTCGCCCTGGAATTCGCACCTCCCCGGACTGGCCGCGCCGTCTCAGCTGAAGGCCGCTTCCGCCATTCGAGGGCAACTGTGCAGCCTCTCGCCTGCCTCTCTGGCGCGTGGCGTGCGGCGGTGCGCTGGCGTGGCGTGGCGGGGCGGGGCGGGCGGGGCGGGGCGGGGCGTAGCTGAGGGCCGGGGCGGGGGGTGGCGGGACGGGGCGGGGCGGGGCGTTGGCGGGGGGGGGCGGGGTAGCGTGCTGCGGGGGTGGTGGCGGGGCGTTGCGGGGGTGGCGGGGCGTTGCAGGGGGGTGGCGGGGCGTTGCGGGGCGGCGTCGCGGGGTGGCGGGACGTGCCGGGGCGTGGGGCGGAGGGCGCAGGGGAGGCAGTTGGCGTTGAGGAGCCGTGGGCACCCGTGCCTCTCGTGCACGTGCCGCCGCGCCGCAGGTGTCGCAGACAGGCCACATCTTAGTGGGCACACATTTCAAAACAGGTATCTCTGCCAATATTACCACAGTATCTAATTTCCGTCGATACTCGGTTACATTCCACTGGCCCAGTCACTGTCGCTGACAAGCACTAGCTCTCTTCTTAACGCGCTCCTACTTCGAATGGTGAGACGATATTGTGTCAGTGGGCTCGAAAAGTGACTTGCAACCACAAATAACGGCTCCTCTTATATGTGACTTAGAAAGATTAGACCGATTATTTTGTTTTTCCAAAGTGCGTCAATGCCAAGTTCAGTAAGCCCTCGTAGTTGTAGTGGAAGTTTTTTATTGGGGAATGGTTTTCTGCTTTGGAAAGCAAGATACAGCACCGTTCTAAGCACGTCAATTGCGGAGTCTCCCCAACCAGGTATCTCCCACCAGCCCATCCGGGACAAGCACTAAGCACACGACCGGTCTCTTCACATTGCGTGTAGTGTAGTGCAAAGAAGTGTGTGTATGGTAAGAGATTAGGAATAGACAAGTAATCGGATAGAAATATCACGCGCGTGTCCGTGAACCGATTGCTTGGGTATTAATTGGAGAAACTACAGAAAACTACCGATCAGACCAGCCGACTGCAAGAATTCTCTTCCAGACAGCATTGGTATTCGCCCTAAGCTACCTTCCTGCTGGGCTAAAATCCTGCCATCATCGTGATTCAACTCCGGGACATACCAGTTGGAGGCAGTGAAGCCATTTAATGCATAAAAACTCCCATGGTATGTCATGTCCTCTCCAAAGATACGTTCAGCTTTTTTCAGACTCTGTTGATAAGGAAATGTGAGGAAACTACCGCGACAATTTTCTGTGTCTAAATAACTGTATTGTACACTTGTTTGTATTCGCTATAAAGGCTCCCACAGACCGGAGCGAAGACCCGCAGTCTACGTGGAAGACCGCAGTCATTTCGCATCATAGTTTGCGGTTATGAGTGTGCAGACATGGCAGGCGAAGCGTCGCGGCAACGGATTTGTCAGCGTGTTATTACCTACGGATTTTGGAACGCAGTCAGACGCGTTTCGACCGCTTCGCCGCTCGAGTTTTCGTGGAAGTCTTGCTCGCCTTCTGGAGCTTCGCTCCCTCTCTGGATGACTTCCTTGCTTTGATGATCAAAGCGTCACCAAGCGCTGAGTGATAATTGCCGCTCCGGTGTGAACGGTCCCGCCGCATTCGCCGCCGCGTCTACGCGCGGAAGTGTTCCGCGCCGCACCCGCTGCGGATCTCCCGCGCCAGTCTTTCATTCTACTCTCTGCTATCGTTCTTTACCGTCCACATTAAACCGTACTATATGTGCCTTTTATCTGACTACAATCATCCAGAGAAGCTGACAGATTGAGTACATATCTCTCTGTGTG
>BOPP01000128.1:3484307-3517587 GCA_017312745.1 Gryllus bimaculatus
GGTGTTGTGTATGTAAGAGATGAGGAATAGGACAAGTAATCGGATAGAAATATCACGCCGTTCTCGTGAACCGATTGCTTGGGTATTAATTGGAGAAACTACAGAAAACTACCGATCAGAACCAGGCGACTGCTAGAATTCTCTTCCAGACAACATTGGTATTCGCCCTAAGCACCTTTTCTGCTGGGCTAAAATCCTGCCATCATCGTGATTCAACTCCGGGACATACCACGTTGGAGGAGTGAAAGCCATTTAATGCATAAAAACTCCACTGGTATGTCATGTCCTCTCCAAAGATACGTTCAGCTTTTTTCAGACTCTGTGATAAGGAAATGGTGAGGAAACTACCGCGACAATTTTCTGTGTCTAATAACTGTATATGTATCACTTGTTTGTATTCGCTATAAAGGCTCCCACAGACCGGAGCGTTGAAGACCCGCAGTCTACGTGGAAGACCGCAGTCATTTCGCATCATAGTTTGCGTTATGAGTTGTTCAGATCATGGCAGGCGAAGCGTCGCCGGCAACGGATTGGCAGTGTTGTATTACCTACGGATTTTGGGAACGCAAGTCAGACGCGTTTCGACCGCGCCGCTCGAGTTTTCGTGGAAGTCTTGCTCGCCTTCTGGACTGTCCCTCTTTCGCTCCCCTCTGGTATCGGATGTCACCAAACGCCTGAGTGAATAATTGCCGCCTCCGTGTGAACGGTCCCGCGGATTCGCCGCCGCGTCTAAGCGCGGAGGTCCGCGCCGCACCGCGCGGATCTCCCGCGCCAGTCTTTCATTCTACTCTCTGCTATTGTTCTTTACCTGTCCACATTAAACCGTACTATATGTGCCCTATTCTGACTACAATCATCCAGAGAAGCTGAAATTAGTAACATGAACGAAAATGTATTAGAAATACATACATAATTCCACTACTTATTTAATCCTCAATTCCTCCCTATTCTTTTACAATGATTATATTATTTTCTTTAACGCTTCTTTCTTGTTGTCACGATGCGTACATTGTGGGCAAGCCGGTTTAATTCATTTCGATACCTAACATCTGTTAAAGCTGTCAAACATACAGCCAGACGCCTCTACCTTATCCCAAGGATTTTGCTCTCAAGCCAGAACAATTGACGTGTACACTAAGATTACTCTCGCTCACGACACTCGCGACTCGCACGGGCAGTTCTAATACCTTCCCGTCTCCCGGCAGGCCAATGAGTCTCAAGGCGGACGTTTGGCGAATCCCCTTCGGCTCTTAATGGAACATGTTGCAGCGCGCGACACGGCCACCGCCGCGCATACTCCATCCACCCCCCCCCCACCCTTAGTGCAAACGCCTCCCGCCCCTATCAAGTTTGCAAAAACACCCGTTTATATCGAAACTGCCACACACCGCACACGGGGCTACTGCCTCCACGCCGCCCCCCTACCCTTCGGCTAGCGCAAACGCCCTCACTTTGGCTGTTCGCCCCCCCGCTCCGGCCCACTGGGCCTCTGCCCCGCCCCCGCCTCTGCCCCCGCCCCCGCTCTGACCCCACCCCCGCCTCCGCCCCCCGCCCCCGCCTCCGCCCCCGCCTCCGCCTCCGCTTCCCGCCTCTGCCCCCGCCTCTGCCCCCGGCCTCCTGCCCCCGCCTCTGCCCCCCGCCTCTTGCCCCCGCCTCTGCCCCCGCCTCTGCCCCGCCTCTCCCACCGCCTCCGCCCCCGCACTCTGCCCCCGCCTCTGCCCCCGCCTCTGCCCCCGCCTCTGCCACCGCCTCTGCCCCCGCCTCTTCCCCGCCTCTGCCCCCGCCTCTGCCCCGGCCTCTGCCCCCGCCTCCGCCCCGCCTTCGCCTCGCCCCCGGGCCTCGCCCCCGCCTCCGCCTCCGCTTCCCGCCTCTGCCCCCGCCTCTTCCCCCGCCTCTGCCCCGCCTCTGCCCCCGCCTCTGCCCCCGCCTCTGCCCCCTGCTCTTGCCCCGCCTCTGGCCCTCCGCCTTCTGCCCCCGCCTCATGCCCCCGCCTCTGCCCCCGCCTCTGCCCCCCGCCTCTTGCCCCCGCCTCTTGCTCCCCGCCTCT
The DNA here is from genome assembly GCA_017312745.1 of Gryllus bimaculatus. Classification (NCBI taxonomy): domain Eukaryota; kingdom Metazoa; phylum Arthropoda; class Insecta; order Orthoptera; family Gryllidae; genus Gryllus; species Gryllus bimaculatus. The sequence continues at coordinate 3,486,355 of BOPP01000128.1, forward strand.
GCCCCCGCCTCTGCCCCCGCCTCTGCCCCCGCCCTCTGCCCTCGCCTCCGCATCGCACCCCCGCCTGCACCCTCACCGCCCTCCGACCCCTTCCGTCCTCGCCTCCGCTCCGTCGTGGCACGTGGCCCCGGCGTCGCGGCCTTGGGGGACCCCATCCGTTACGCGCCGAAATCGACCTGCTCGTCGCGCGCGGAGTTTGCGCAGGGCGGCGAGAAGAGGTGGAGCGACGGAGGGGGAGGCGGGCTCTCGGCGCCCGAATTTCAGCGCTTCTCGTATGAAACACGTCCGCTCGACGTGCCCCGACCGCGCGGGCTGGCGCAGGCGGGAGGAAGGAGGAAGCAGGGAAGGGCGAGGAAGGGAGGGGAAGGGAAAAGAAGGGCGGGGAGGGACGGTACGGCACGGCACGGGACGGGGCGAGAAGGGGCGGGACGGAACGGAGTAGGGCGAGGTGTGGTGGACGGGGAAGAACGAGGCAGGGAGGGACGGGGAGACGCAGAGAGGGGCACAACGGAAACTGGTGGGACGGGGAGGGGAGGGAGACGTTTTTGTCGGATACCGAGTGAACTCACTGGAAGCCTTCGATCGAAGACGCGAGGTGACGTTTGATTACTGGGGAATCTGTTTTTCTACTTTCTTACCTGCCTCGAGTTTTCGTCGTTTTTCAACGGTATTTTGTATGAACAATAGTTGAGCGTCTTTGTAATTTGCATTAATTTTTATTGTTCTCGTACTATGAGTATAAAGAACGATTTTTTTAACATTTTAATGGACGTGGAAATGTTCCATTTTTCATGATTACTATGTTATTGTTCGATTGTCACAAATGAGAACAAAAGAACAATGTAAGCTGCTTCTGTTACGTGGAAACCATATTTCCCATTTCATATGAGAACAATAATTCATTTCACAATAACTATCCTCATTGTTATGAGGTGTACTATTCACCATGTTCTAGGTATTGTTTGGTCACGGAGGAAAAATACGTGTGAAAAAGTTATCCCCTTAATCTCCATTCATTTCAGAATATTCTTCTGATAAAATAAAGGTAGTCTACGTGTAAAAGATCCGTTGAGAATTAAACTCTTACAAATTATAAAGATAAACATTTTTATGAATCTGCTAGCTTTGATAAATTACAATGATTCTTAATGCTCCACGCATACTCGGCATTATTTACATATTTTTATTTTGAATATTTTGTCTGATTACAATTATAATAGACACATATCTTTTATTTGTGAATATTGTAATTTAAAGTGATATCTGTTGTGTTTATTTTTAAAAAATATTATAAAGTTCCCTATTAAAACTGGACAGAACAAAACGAAATTCCATGACGTTTTTCTGAAAAATATCTGACGTAAATTTCTAATATATTCACATTTTAATAACTTTGTACCATCCTTCGTACGTCTTCTTAATATCTCCTAAAATCATTTTTCTTATCAATAAATAGACAAGACTAGGATGGTTTGTTAACGGATGCAAATTAAAACATTTTGCACACTGACGAAAGAGCATTCTGTAAAATAAAGGGTGAAATGGTGATATCTAACCTTGTATTCTAAGTGGCACTTTTTAGGGAAATAATTGCTTATCATAATATGCAATTACATTGGAATTGCGAAAAAATAACGGTCGATGAAAAAAATTGTACTGAGAATAATCCTGTCATGGAAAAAATGTTACTTTCAATTGCAATCTACAACGATAAAACTTTAATAATAATTATAAATAAGAATTGTCCGCATACCTGCAGTATTTTCTAAAATATGATTTCCTAGGAACTCAACTCATTCTTTCTTTACTTTTTGTTGACACCTGTATGTGTCATTATACTAATAAACAGGATCAATTCTGCCATACTGGCAGATATGGCTCAGGATATCAACTGATATCATTGTAGTCAGTCTGACCGGGAGGTTCTCGGTTCGAGTTTGACGGTGGCGAGATTTTCGACACTAGCTTATTAGTTAGGTCGAATACAGTCGCTGTCTGGAGAATATTTCAAGCGGTCGGCTGCTCTTATTGGTAGTTTTCCGTGCTTTCTTTGATCAACACCACGTGAGTGCCGAAGCAACACCCTAACAAACGGGCTACGGACCGCCCTCCCCTCCCTTTTTCTTGTCCTATATTCACCCCTTACACATACACTAACATGCACTAGTACACTACCACACATGCCGGGAGACCCATCAGGGGCTAAGAGTTTGTCCCGGCTGGGTCGGTGCCTCACTAATGGGAAATACCTGGTTGGGGAAAACCCTGCTTGGCGACGGCAGATTGACGCCGAATCTCGCCATTAAGAGGGAGAAAGTTCACCGCCACCTCACACGATAAAAACATGCATCACACGTACAGGACGTAGTTGGCGTTCCAGGAATCACTAAACAATCAATCAATAGTATCACACTTTGTTGCCATGTGGCAAAGCCTCTTCTGACCCAATTCATAAAGTGATGCTATTTCGACGAAAGTTTCCTATTAAATAAGTCCGGAAGTGTAATTATGTACAAATTTCATTTTCGCAGTCGTAAAATGTGGCAGAAACTGAAGAATGTTTCCATCTCTATCCCGTCCTCTCTCACTTTGTTATTACTTTCCCTATGCTTCGCCTGGCCCACTCTGATAAACTTCGTTCCACGTTTCCATTTGCACTTCCATCCGCAAACGACGCATATACTCAGTCACCGGCCCTTCTTTCCCCTAGTACGTCCGCCACCTTCAAGTATGCAGCTACTCTACCCACATCTCGCCCCCCGTCACACCCACGACCCACGCACTCGTTTTCTCACGTACAGCAACAACCGTACCCCCTATCCAGTTACACACTTTTGCACGTTCACTCGCAATCAGTCCTATTCATCTTTTGCCTTATGCTTTATCCACTCGCTCCATTTCACGTTTCACAGATTCCACACGCTTCTTCGCACGTCCTGCATCGCTCTGCTCCGTACCACCATTCACGCTCCCATTCCAACTCACCCCTATCTCACACTGCTCACCCTGTACTCGCGCCTTTCGTCCGCTAACCTCTCCACCACGATTGACCCCAATCCATTACAGCCGGCGTGTGTCCTCTCCGCTCGCTCCATTTCGCTACCTTTCGGTGTTTCCATCCGATTCATCTCGCCCCTTTTATCGTTCAGATCCGGAACTCCATTTACCACTCTGCCATTTACCATCCCGTCCCTTCACCTTACTTAAACAATCCAACACACACAATCCCATCAAATCCGATCCCATCTCATCCAATTCCATCCACCTCAGTTTCGTTCAATCCCACCAAATCCCATCCCATTCCATCCCATCGCATCCAATGAAAACCCATCTCCTCCTCGAATCACATCGCCCGACCCATCCATTCCAATCCAAACCCATTCAGTCCAATCCCAATCCATTCTATCCCATTCAATCCTATTCCTTCTTACTCAACCCATTCTATTCTACGTATTCTGTCCCCATCTTTCCTTTCTTGCCTCCTCATCTCTCCCTTCTCCACGATTCGCCCCACCCCGTTCAACCCGCCTCCTGCCCTATCCACTCTCTCCATTTCGTCGGTCGACTCCGTAACATCGTTCACGCTCCCAACCCAACCCAACGCCCCCTCGTTCCCTGCTGCGTCTTTATTGGCACTTTATCCTATCAAATCCGATCTATCCATTCCAATCCGACCCCATCCAACCTAATACCAAACCGTTCTATCGCATTCCATCATATTCGTTCTTATTACACCCATTGCATTCTATCCGTCCCCATCCTTTCTTTCTTGCCTCCTCATCTCTCCCTTCTCCACCATTCGCCCCGCCCCTTTCATCCCGCCTCCTGCCGTATCCACTCTCTCCATTTCGTCGGTCGACTCCGTAACATCGTTCACGCTCCCATCCCATCTCATTCCATCCCATCCCAACCCAACGCCCCCTCTTTCCCCGCTGCGCCTTTGTTAGCACTTGCACTGCCCGCGTAACGGTCCGCGGGGCGGCGGGCGCGTTTGTAGTTCCGGCGGAAATGCACGCGGCAACTCGGCTGCATTAGCCCACGTTACTAATTACGCCGCTTAATTAACGTCATAACTCTCTGTATCGGGAGGACGATAAACATCCTTCCATTCACGATGCGTTTGTTATTAGTATTTATGCCCTGTTCATAATTGGCGGAGGAGGAATAAGAAATTGATTTAAATATATAAATTCCACTTATATCCCGAATAAATTTGCGGAGGCATTTATCTAGTGAATGGGCTCGCTCGTAGATCAGAGTTATCTGTTCCATAAAGAACATTTGAATCTCCACTACTCCGCCTACATGAGATAAATGGAGTCCCGTCCCAACAGTTAATTTTCCGCTATTGATAATGCTATCGTTTTAAATTAGCTTATGAAATGTTTTTCCGTCGGCATCTCTCTTTCTCTACCCTCACCTGCTCTGCTGGGCGGTGCAGGCAACGTTACGGGAGATTATCTAAAGCTTCGAAACTATTCATTTGATAACAAAGGGAATGTATGATGCTATAAAAATCTCCACAACAAAAACGCAAATTTTTCTCTATTTCGGGTTTTCTTTGTTGTTTAAAATATTTATTGCCAGTTTTACCGATGGATTTATAAATCGACAAATGAATTAAACCTGTTAACATGCGGTTAAATATTTATATACTTTGAATTAATTTAGAATTAACGTCAAAACGTCTTCGGCAGACTAATCATTCACACGTTTTTCATCATTCAAGATTTCTCATACAGATATAATATATTTTAATAAACATAGTTTAGAAACCAATCGCGTCTGGGAATTACTAGGTCTAAATGTTATCCCCAGATAAAACGAATTTATTATTTTGCGAAAAAATTCATTGCCATCGTTTGGTCAATCACGTATGATTCTTTAGAATTAGATCCAGACCTACTATTCCCAAGCGCAGCACATTTTCGGGTATTTACAGTTTCTCTGAGTGTGATAATCCTGGTGGCAAAAATTCTAATAAGTAGTTTGCTCATAATAGATGTGCAGATAAACAAATATTCGAAAAAATTTCGGGCAATTACTATTATAAAACATAGAATGATGTTCATTTCATACGTAATTTCGATGGAAATATTCATATCTTCCCTAGAATTTAAGTCTTCATCTACCACAAAGTAGAGGAGAAATGTGTAGACAGGCTAGTATTAGATATTGTCAGAATAATCATGTTTTCGTACATTAAATATATCTTTGCAGATTATGAAAAAAGTCCAAATCCAACTTTAAATTCTGTTAGAAATCTTTCCCTTGATTTTGCGACAATTTCAAACTACGGTCGCAGGTCGAATGCTGGCACGTGACGGCTCAAAGTCTGTGATTTTCGCCCTCGATTTTAGGAGTGTAGTGTGCGGGGACGAAGCAGGCGGCGCCCTTTCTGGCCTTTGATTCCGTGCCAGCAATGAAGGGCAAAGGACGAGGAACTGGACTGGTTCACTGCTGTAGGCAAAACTAGTGGTGCTACAACAGCACGCACTTTTTCGTCCGTGCTTTCACGCAAAATTACGCGAAAAGTATTTAAATTTCCAAAAAACTTCACTTGACCTTATTTCAAAAATATATATTTAAGGAGCAGATTTCATTAAGGGAAAAATCTCTATCTTCAGAATTGAAGTTGGATAGTAGGACGACACAGAAGAAAATTTAAACTTTTGTTATTTTCGAAAAATCACGGTGGTCAACGAAAATGAGACCTGCAACATTCTTGTGAACGTCCTTTACACTATCCAACAACAAAATTTAATCCAAAACGGAGTTACTTTTTTGAAAATGTACCTAGGACTTCATGTTAAGTACCCTCCAAAATGAAATATTGGTTTTAAATTTCAGGGGCCACGACATCAGCCAGATCGATGGGGGAACATAGTTTGGAGAAAAGATAGACGTATTGCCGTCTTTCCGGTTTTTGGTATCAAGGACACACAAAACAAGGATTACGGTTATTGCATCTGTCAGATGATTTTTTTCCTGAATTTTGTATCTGAAATATCCACTTTTTCGTTACTAGGGGCCTGTAATTAGAGTTTGCTGCCGAAAATTTCCCGCTTTTTTTCGCTGCATTACACAATTTTCTCTCTAATACTTATAAAGATAGTAAATGCGAGGAAGAGCGGCAGGGAGGGGGCGAGGTTTGAGAGCAGTAAGTGAGTATTTATTGATTTCCAGCAATTAAACTAACCAGGTCAAAGATCTCTAAAGTGTAGTACATGTAATATCCTCAGAGATGGCAGTCTTCCTCGCACTGTAACGTGGGATCCTCCATTAAACAGCAGATCGGGTTCACTGCCAGCTGTAACAAGCTATAAGTCCGTGACTGGCGTCACGACATGTGTGGTAGTGTAGTGCAAATATTTGTGTGCGTGGAGGGTGGCGACGGGGACAAAGACGAAGAATGAAAGTCGTTTGCGTTCCACGGTCCATTTGTACAGACATTCGCTTGGTAATAAACGGAGAAACCATGGAAAATTAGCAATGCGATCTTCTAACTACCAATCCAAACTGTTTGCCCGCTAGATTCTCCTCCCGATAGGGATTGAATTCGAGCCAGCCACGTCACAAGTGTTGGAAACCCAACGCCGTCTAAACCGATGACCTCGCGGTTTACGATGCCGCACAGGCAACGGCGTAGCTATTGCAGCCCACGCCGGGCCGCGTGCCCGAGTCAGTGGCGTTGGGGCAAAGAGCAAGTAATTTCGGGGTTCGCTGCTGCCGTCAAAAAGCGAGGACGGGCAGCGGGGTGGGCGGCGTAGTGATGGTGAAGTGAAGGGGCACAAGAATTCAGAGGGGGGGGGCGGAGAGGGACTTTTCCGCCGGGGTTTACGTAGCGCGCAGCGTGGGGGGAGGCGAGCAATCAACTAACGCAGTGAACTCAAAAGGTTTTCACAAAAACACTAGACAAGCCCCAAGCCAAACAGAGCGCGCGCTGCCCAGCGTTCACATTTGAGTGCAGTGTGTGTGTTGGGGGGGGGGTGAGGAGGAATGGCGAGCGGCGCGCGTTGGTACGGACTGACGAAATCGCAGCAAGCCAGCAGGCAGGCGGTCGTCGCCCAAAAAGAAAGGCCGATTGGAAAAAACAACATCTCTGCTGCCGTCCTGCTTCTGCTCTTCGCTTCTGCGTCCTGCCCGTCTTTGCACGGCCGCGGCCCCTTTTCCCGTCCATGTTTCGCCCCGTTCCCCCCAGTTCTCCCACCCGTTCTCGCCGTACATTCCCGTTCCACCTCATCCATGCCCCGCTCCGGCCAGACGAGCCTCGTTCAGCCCACGTCAGCCCCGTTCCAGGCCCGTCCAGACCCATGAAGGGCCCCGTCAGCCTCGCTGCCGCCTGTCCAGCCAGTCCCGCCTCGACCCGGCCCCGTCCAGGCTTCTCCAGGCCTGGTTTTATTTTTGTCCCAATCTCGTTCAGCCACACCTATCTCCATCCGCCACGTTCAGCATCAAACCCACCCGCTGTTCATCTTCTGTCCCGCGCATTTCTAGCCCCGTCCGATCCTCATCCAGATCCCTTAAAGGCCCATCCAGATCCCTCCAGGCCCGGCCAGTCTCGTCCACCCCGTCCAGCCCCGTTCCAACGCCGTCCAAATCCGTCCAAACGCCTCCAACCCCCGTCCACCCCCGCTCCACCCCCGATCCAACCCCGTTCAACCCCGGTTCCAAACCCGTCCAACCCCGTCCACCCCCGTCCACCCCGGCATCACCCCGTCCAAACCCCGTCCAACCCCCGTCCAACCCCGTTCCTAACCCGTCCAACCCCGTCCAACCCGTCCAGGCTCGTTTCTCTCGGCATTGCCGCGCACCGCCCTGGCCGCCCCAACTGAAGGCCTTTGCGTTGCCGGGAGAGGGCTTTCGAATAGACTGCTGATTTCCTCGTCCACTGGTTGGGCCTCTAGCGAACGTTGAGTTTTGAACTACTGTTGGCGTCTGTGCTCTGCATCCCTTCCTACGTCATCTCTTTGACCCTTCGTCATCCTTCTTCCTCACTACTCTGTCCACACCCCCCGTCTGTGACACCACCTCCACATCTCTTCTGGGCTTCCAACACGCTTGTGCGATTCCTGTTTACTTTCTGACTCAATTTTAACGCTCCGCATTGAACACTGCGAGACTTTGGTTATCAAAATATATGTGTGCCTGCGCATTTTCTATAAGCTTATTTGCGAATTTTTATCATATTCTGGAATAACATCACATAGTAATGTACACAAACAAGTATAATTTTCAGCATTAACGAGAGTAAATTAAAGGATTGGGGAAGAATAGCACACTAAATTAAATAAAACACGACTGATTTCGTAGTAATTAACTATTGCGATTATTCAAATTTCTTCTCTCTACCAATCACTTGTGGTGGCGAGTAGCAAGTTATGATTCCTCACTGAGGTTAAGGGACCTGGGGTGGCGTAGTTGATGACGAGAGGTGCGTTACTATTTCAAAGAGAAGTCAATATATATAATAAAATTTTCTTTATTTTCATAAAATTTAATTTTATTTCACATAAAATATTATTAATTTTAACTTTTATAATTATTTTTAAATGTTTGAGTTAATTTACCTCTAATATCGAGCACCAGGAAACATTTCACGTTTCTTACATTTGGACAAATATTGAATATTTCTAAATGAAAGACATTCATCCGGAATTTTTAATCGGGCAAAGAGGTGATTTTTCTCCTCCAATATCTTTTTCTGCATAAAATACGACTTTTTGATTCCCACAATACTGCGCTGACTGTTCGAAAGTAAGAATTGACAGTTTCATTAGTAGGTCTAGAAACACTTTTGCAATAATGCGAATCAAAAACTAATAATACGATTTTTCACTTCAGCGATTAGCCAACGTCGCACGTTTTATGAATAGAATAACGTTCTCTTAAAGAAGAAAATGTTTATTTAATACACGTCACAATTAAAAACGGTTTAAAAGTTTCTTTCCGTTCGGTCGGTGCATGCGAATTTTTCTCCATGAATTATTTAATATCCGTTCCTCTTTATGATAATGGCGCGGTGACGGACGGCGCTGCTTCAAAAGCGAATTAACCGCCGGGCAAAAACGGCAACAGCGCCGCCGGGCGGGACCTCCTGGGGCCGGTGGCGACAAGAGCAATGACTCCGCCGACGCCGGAAGAAGCGGCAACGTCGCGGAGATGACTTGCAGGGCCGGAAGGTAAACCCAGGGTTTGGAGATGACTGCCCGGAAGAATTTGAGTGTTCACCGTTTTTTTCCTTGCTACATCACTTAGTGCATTAAATGCATGATTGATTTGATTGGTTGATTTGATTTGATTGATCGATTGATTGATTGATTAATCGCTTGATTGATTAATCGATTGATTGATTGATTGTTAGTGAATCCGGGCGCGTCAACTACTAAAGTGATTAATGTAGTGCACGTTTTTGCTCGGGAGATTGTCTTACCCCGCTGTGAGGTGAGATCGGCCCCAACCTACTTGCCAGTTAGTGGGGTTTTCCCCAACTGGGTATCTCCCACCTGCGGGGCACCGTCCCTGTCGGGACAAACTCTAAGCCCGCGACCGGTCTCGCAGTATGTGTGGTAGTGCATGTGAGAGTAGAGACGGATGCCCGTCATTAAACGACGGAATTTATTTAATAAAATACTTAATGTATTTAGTAAATTAAATGAGAGGTAGGCCCACTGCAGACTACAACTCTGAACTTCTAGAAATCGACAACAACACGTCTATGCTATTGGAGTGGATTTCTCTATGGTATTTAGCTCCGCGTGGAAGATATAACACTAGTTGGGGAGACGTATTATATGCAATGTACATGAACGCCTGGTGCGGGTCTCTGTTTCAAGAGCGGTGGTATTATCGGCGCGAAAAGACACTGTGATCAGAACGCTCAGCGAAAGGAAGTCAGTTTGCAAGGTTTGTAATAGCTACGCAACGTTTTTTCCACAAACCGACTGCACCATTTAAACAAAAAGCTTAGTGCTTTGTGGTTGGCAGTTGTTTCTTCCCGTGGGAACATAGCACATTAATTTTCTATGAGTCCATTTAGAGCTGTTGTTTATATGGCCCGTTGCTGGGTTGAAGAAGGCGTTCGCGAAGCAGTTTCACTAAGTGGCGCATTTAGCTCTCTAGGCTGTCGCTGTTAGCGATGGGCCCTGCGGAGAAATTCTCTTGGGGTCACAAGAACGCTTAAGGGTAAATTGGCTATACCTCTTCTAGGAAAACGTCTTACGAAATGATACTTTTCATACGTTTTTAGGATACTGAGTTTGATATGTTTCGTTACCGAATGTAATTGATACGTTAATATTTTTTTCTGTTATTTAATTAACATAAATTATATAGATTAAATAATAAATACTTTACTAATATGCAATTATTGCAGTTTTTATAAAAACTAGCCGAACACTTCCGATTACACCCCACAAAAAGAAGAACTGTAGAAAAGTTGCAACACAAAAGTAGAACATACGCACAACAAGGAAAATCGCTCCATACTCGAAAGTTATCGTGTTTCTTGTCGTTCGGTTGTTATTCTCGAAGACTCTAAAATGAGGGATGTTTACAAATTCTGGAATACTACATTTACTGGGAACATCATTAAACACGATTGTCAAAATGTAATTGAAATGTTTTACATTTACCAAGATCTGGATATTTATGCTTTGGTGGACTACAGCAGGACATTCTTTTATCTACGGTAACTTAAAAGGTCATGCATTAGTTGTAATTACAAACACAAATAATTTTGTACAGGGATGCAGGTTCACCGATGCTGCACATTGTTTACAAACACTAATTAATCTGCGCATTTACAAACACTCCGTCTTCGCTTCCGTGACTAAAAACCTCCCATGTTGATTGCTTTTCATAGATCCACTGCAACACGCACTATTAAACTTTCAAGACCACCTACATACCATATAGACTATGTAATTGGACTTAAAACGACTTTATGATAAATGAGAGATTAGCATTCATTCTTCTAATTTTAAATTATTATTAAAATTAGGTGCTTGAACTATAAAATCTGTTTTCATTCAAAAAATCAAGAAATTTCGTGTAGTAGAAAGTTGAAAATCCTCTCTAAACTAAAACTTGTATTTAAGTATACAGATTTTTATTTCCGTGAAATATGTAATTCATTCAGCCAGCAGAAATATATTTAAATAGTGAATGATGGCTTTTCATGGATTAGTTGTATTCTTCGTTATTCTAAAGCCAATTAATAATATTACTTTATTATTATTATTATTATTATTATTATTATTATTAACAGCCGATCCGATGGCCAAGATCTTAGAAACAAAATCCGAGACACAAAATAGAAAAACTTGCTTTCGGAATGCGCTACGCAGTAATGACTAAATAACACTCTCTCTTGTCTTTATTTATCCCACAACTATCCGAAAGAGAGCTCAACAAAACGTGGGAATAGTGAAGCATTATTTATGATATTCATTGGTTTTGGTGCTCCAGGGATTCTGGCGAAATTTACTAATATGAATTTTCGACGAGATTGGATTTCGACTCTCTCGATGGTTTTATGTGAAATGTTAGAAATGAAGCCTTGTAACGTCTCTATCGAGCAGGAAGAATAGACGTGAAACAACGGAGTACAATCTTCTTGACGAGAGCGTGGTGTGTGCGCGCGGAGTTTGGTCGGCTTCATTGCAACTTCGCCAAAGCGTTCCCTCACGTCTTCTCCCGAAAGAACCTCTTGAAAAGGCTGCTGCCTTCGGAGAACGCCGCCGTGCCGTGAAGGGGGCGGGGGCAACAACGAAGGAGCTTAGAGAGGAGGAGGAGGAGAAGGAGGAGGAGGTGGTGGAGGAGGAAGAGGAGGGGGGCGCATAAAAAATTCACGCTTCCAGAAACACCTACGGCCCTCGAGGACCCTCCAGCGCGCAAACGGGTGGGGGGAGGGGGGAGGGGTGTCGTATTTTCGAGCACGCCCGGCCCGGACGAGCGTTCGGGGTATGGCACGGGAGACTAGCAGAATTGAAGGAGAAAGCGCTTTGCCCTGAAGAAGGCCATGTATAGATAGGCAAAATGCTCACTCATCGAATCAAACTAAGATATTACGTTGAATAGCTCTCGTGCGTTGACTTAGATCATAAAGTAAAAAGTTAAGTACTCCCTAAAACGTTTTTATTAATTTCTTTATTGTATAGGCAACAAAAGATTTTCCACCTAGTTATTAAAAAAAGAAAATATGAAGCCCCTACGAAATTTTAATATTTTTAAATGACTTCATTTCTGTATTTTTGTTCAAATGCTTAGTACGCTTATGAAATAGCGCAAGGGTGTATAAATTAAAACCTTTAAAATTTCGAACTTTAAGTTAAAGTTTTTGAATGCTTTTCTACTACTACTTTATTGGAGTTTACAGATACGTTACGTCTTTCTGAAGCGAAGAACGTAATGTTGGCTAGAAGTTGTAATATAATATTACGCAACCGTTATAATTAATAGGAGAAAGTATGAGCTGTTGTAACGCTATTTATTTTTCAAGATCTATACTGATGATTTGTATCTTATATATGATAAGAAATTCATGTAATGTCTCCGATAACACATATTAAAATAGATCATTAAAATTGTATAACATATTGAGCTGAAAATATCTTTATTGAAAGTAGCAATTTCATATAGATGACTCAGGCATTTGACACAACGAGTAGATTATCAGTACATACACACATTGTGAAATATTTTTGAATGTAGTATGACAGTATATAAGTCTGTTCATGTCTTCAAAGAGCACTTGTGCTTTGAAAGACAATTTTATGTTTGGTAAATTATTCGAATAGCGCGGTGCGGCGATTACAATACGTAACATAAAGGCTTTTGCCGAGGAGGAGCTACTGCTCGCCCAATCTCGAAGAGCTGGGAGCAGGAAATGTTTGCTTCCTTTGATATGTCCAAAAGACCGACACGCGGGGGGAGAGCCAGCTCCAAACGTTCATCGCTCGGCAAAGAGCAAAGCAAGTCATCCACACTCTTTGAGATTATTTATCTTTTTTTTAATTTGTAGCGTCTTTTTGCTACATATTTCTTAGCCGTTCTTGAGCATTGGGCGTATATAAATATTGAGTAATAATCTGTTATGAGTTTTTGTAATTTTGTCTCGCCACATCGCAGTCTGTGCCTTTTATCCCTTCGGTCAGGGTCTCGGCGCCTATAGTAACTGGGATTTCCAGACGGTCTTCCTTCCAGGAATCCGCTATGACTCGAGTTGCGCTCTGTAAATCAGGGAAGTTATGCAATTCCTCTGACGACGCCAACTTAGGAAAGCAGTCGTTCACTGCTCTCTCAAAACCGAGTGTGCGGAGCCGCCACTCAGTTTCCTCGCGTGCCACGTCTGAAACGAAGGCTCGTGTGGGAGGAGAGAGGGCCTTTGGGAGGGCGACCGAAAAAGGCGCCGATGGGGAAAAGAGCGCGGCCCGCCATGACGGCGCCGCCAGCGCACCTAGCGGCAGTTTACGACGTCGCTGTTCGAGAACTTAAAGTGCGTCCTGGCTGCTCGGCGAGAGGCGTATTTTCGCATGGATTTGAGAAGCTGCCGCCGGCGCCGACGCTGCTTCGCAAAAAAACGCGGCGTAAACACGCACCCACTCAGCGCCGCAATTCATGCCTTTTGCGGGGAAAATGCCCGATTCATGAGTGTACGTAGTGGCGGCGGCGAAGGCGGTGACGGAGGCGGCGGCGAAGGCGGCGGCGAAGGCGGCGGCGGAGGCGGCGGCGGAGGCGGCGGCGAAGGCGGCGATGGAGGCGGCGGCGGCGGCGGCAGCGGCGGAGGCGGAGTGTGTGTCATGTATAGGAAACTTGGGAAGTGGGAACGAAGTGTATAGGCCCACTCATTTTTGCAAACATAAACATAAGCATGGCGTTAACATAAAAGTTAGTTACGCCCACAAGCGGACGCATTCACAATGCGTTCGCATAAGAATAACCCATAAGACGTTAACTTAAAAGCTTGCAAACTTCAAGCTTCTGTGCTTATGCTTAAGTAAGATATAAGAAATGAACCAATAACAGTGCGGTAATTAAAAATCGAGAATCGAAAATAGGAGTAAAGTCGATAGACGAATTAACGCCATATGGGCGATGGGCACAGTCGATTCCTCGAAATTGATTCTCACATCCAACCAATAGTAAAGTAGAATGCCTCACAGCCAATAGAAACTCTTATTTTGTTTACGTTTATGTTAAATATTGTGAATTCTTCAGACTATCACTTATGTTAATGTTTACGTCTATGCGTTATGCGTATGTTTGCGTTTGCGTTGTGAATGGGCCTTATGAGTGGGAGGTCGACTTGCGAACGTTTTAAGAAGAGGCATCGTCCTGAGGATTCTGAAACGGTTAAAACATAATTTTCCATCTTCAATGTGATTCTTCTTTCACCCCTCATCATCATCCTATCATCTCATAATTCACCCTTCAAGGCGTAACAAACTTGTCGTATTGAGGAATACAGCCGAAAAGCTGATCCTGGAAAAATTACACACGTTAATCGTATGGCGTGGTCAGTAATATCCTATACGATAATAATAATAATAATAATAATAATAATAATAATAAATAAAAATAAAAAAGTAATAAAAGTAATATTATTCTCGCTCTGGTGGGTATAATTACTATTTTCCATATTGCGCCACTTATTCCTTCCCTACTTGACCGTTATTAATTACCTTCATCTCAGGTTTAGAGAATCATGAAACACATTCATGAGTCTTTACACCACCAGCGATATTACTAATTCATTCCTATTAACTTGATGTCCTTAACATCGATATATTTTTTAGTTTTCAAGAAACAACATAGTTTTTATGATATAATGTATATGGATTTTTGCTCATTTTATTAACATGAGCTAATTTTAAGTCAGGTGATATATAACATTCTTCATTTAGTAATACGTCCGTTTAACAATTCAGTATTTGTGTCCAGCTGGTCCATGGAAAATGTTGCTAATCTTGTGTTTTCAACTCACGCTGCTAGAACAGTTTTCAGTTATCACTTCCTAACTACTTTTTGCAATCTCCCAGTGCTACATTACCTCATATTGTAATATTTATGTATTACTCTCTTCCGATTTCATGTATCTATACTTGTTCTGAACAAATATTATCCTTCTTTATCTACTCTTAATTGAACACTGATAACAAGTTACACACGAGTAGTGTATCAGACCTCTATCTACTGCTGCTGTTTAAAACCTTTGTAGGCGCTGATAGTCCAAGCAAATATTAGCTCACCCCAACTCATTGTGAGTACATGCAATCCGAAAAGTTTCGTGCTTATTTATTTATCATTATTGTGTCTTCCTTTTGCCAAAATGGGTACTATTTCTTGCATTAGTAAAAATACATATAGGTGAGGCCCAAAGAATCTTAGTATTTGGGAGGAGAGCGGTGTCGACATTGCTAGCCAAACGTAGAAGTATACCTGATGTGGTATGGAATATTTTTTTAAACTTATTATTATTCTCTGGTCATCTATAAGGATTTACACGTGGTGGTTTCAGGAAATCACAAAATATATAATTTTATTCCACTATGTACAATTGCGGTTAACCCTATCGTACGTCTGTATATTTTGTTGGTTTTCATTTTATGTATCTTTTGGTTGGCGATGGTAAATTTTGTTACTGTGGTATAGAATAGAAGTGAATGATTTATAAGGTTGACATTCGGTATCTTTTACTTGAAGTTTTATTGACAATGAAAACGTCGAAAAGACTTTTTGATTCAATATGAAATTTTAAAATTTGGGTGACGATCTTATTAGTGCTCACAGAACTCTGTAGAAGACAGAATATTCTACCACATCTTTCTCTTTCTGAGAAACGTGGTTTCAGAATATTCGTTTTCTGATGTATGGCTCACCCTGTAACTGCTCGCTGACCATAAAAGCAATGCGAGATGTGATTGAGGGCATCAATTGATGTCACTGCAGTGCCTCGGTCAGAGAGGTTCCAGTACTGACGGTAGCATGAGTTTCGACACTAGCTAGTTATGGCTAGGTCATGCCCAGCCGCAGTCTGGAGGAGACGTCTAGCGGTTGGCTGTTCTGATCGGTACCTTCACGTGGATTCCCCGTTCAACACCAGACGAATGCCGGAGCAGTACCCTAACAAAAGTGCCACGGACTGCCCGCGATCTTTCCTTCTTCTTCCTTGTCCTATCCTCACCCCTTACACACACTTATAATAACATATACTACTCCACCACACATGTCGGGAGACCGGTCGGGAGCTAAGAGCACGTCCCGGCTGGCTCGGTTTCTCGCTGGTGGGAGATACCTGATTGGGGAAACCACCACGAGCCGATGGTAGGTCGATGCCAGGCCTCACCATCCAGCGGGGGATGACCACCGCCGCGAGAATAAAACATGCACCACACTTACGGAACCAATGACCCTAGAAATTGACACGCCTAGAATCATCAATAATTCAATCAATCAATCAATCTGACTACAAGAGCACTCCGCACTGAAAAAATGCCCTCTGCGTGAGAGCGGGGAACCGAACCCCCACCCAGCCGCTGGCCATTGAGCGCTGAGAGCCCGAATTTCCCCTCGCGCTTCCCCGCGGTGCGAGCGCGCCTGCCATTTTATTTCGCGTGTGGCGGAGTCGGAAACGTTAAGTACACCCACATTGATGGGGAAACAACATCAACGTTTACAGTTTTGATGTTTTTTCTAAAGGTTCACAGCCAGTGATTAAAAATGACGTTTGTGCAAGACAGATATTATCATCACTCCACTTCTATTTATTTCCAGTGTCTTTTGACAGATTATTAGCTGCTACTGGCGTCATCTAATCTGGGGCTTAAACGACACTATAGTGACGTCACTATGGCGACGTTCAAGCTCCGTATTGGATGACACCGTAACAGCTGATGTACTGTCAATGGTCACTGAAAATAAATCGAAGTACAGCGTAGTTCATATGAAATTAAAGTTGTGTTAAACCACTTTTCTTTTCTATTTATCGGCGTGCTTTAAAGGAGTTATCAAAAACGGAGGTCATGATTTCATAACCTGTGATGGCTTTACTCCAAAATATTTTTTATTGTCGTTGCAGTGACCATCCAGTTTTAGAACACTTACAGATAAATCTCACAGTATTATTAAATATAATTCCCAATCAGATTTTCCGGATTGGTTCTTGGGATCCTGAAACCAGATGATTTCGCCACAATAAGATTGCATCAAGAAGATAACATAAACTAGGTAGTTGTAGTAGAGGTTAACTGTGTAATTATAACTGTATATGCTTTCAAAATTGGAAAACATTTAAGTGTCTCAATCATTTCCACAAATATGAGTGCAATATTATTTTTTACAACGACATTAGGTGTATTAATTACCATTTGGATTGTACAATTCTAAATAACCTGTAAAAAGTATTGTACTTCCGCGTCTGGGTCGCTGACCCCCATCCCAATCAGGTTATCACAGTTTCCCTGATACTGGAGCAAATGCTGAATGCTGAGATGGCCCCTGTTTTGCTTCTGGACATAAATGTACCTCCAGTTTCACTTTTCTTAGCACGTCACAAACAGTTTTAAACTGTTTTTGACGTAAATAGACAAATAACATTAATAAAACATACTATACACATTGGATATATTGTAGGATACTTTAATGGCTCTTTTCATCCGACGTCCATCTAAGAGATGAAAGAAAGTTATGCTCGGTATTCTAGCATACTAAGCCTACTGTTCTAATGTTCATAATAAGTCTACTGTTCATACAAAGTATACTGTTGCTACTTGGTTTCTAGTGTTCAAATTTTCCACGTATAATTTGTTGAATTTTATAGGTTACGGTATATCAGGAATTTAAACCACCCATTCTTCAGCTGATAGCAAATAAAAATTTATGAAGGTATATATTTTGAAATAAGTTTGAGGGTTCAGTGACTTTCGGGTCGTTAGCTAAACGTGAAGCAATGTGTACAGAAATGAAAAAATGTAATTATATTTGATTAATTAATTAATTATAATTAATTATATTTGATTAATTAATTAATTATAATTAATTATAATTAATTAATTAATTAGCAAATAATTTCAGCAGAATTTGGTATTCTAATGTTGTACGCAACACAAAACCAATATTCCCTCCACTCCGATTCCGTGTCTGCGTGTCTCACGAACTTCGACAGGCAGCTGTCTGACGTGACGCGGCATAGCCGTCCCTTCGTCAGCCGCAGAGAGCGAGCGAGTGGCCGCGCTGCGATTGGCAACGACGGGGCCTAGAGGGCGTTGTCGGCGGCGATGTGCGGCTGCGGGGGGGGGGGGAGGCGGCAGGGCCAGGGCAGGGTCGCACCTGCTCGCGGGGCAGGCAGGTCGCTAAATGGCGCCGTAATCAGCGCGCCTGCGGTCGGTCTCTTCCTCTCACCCCTCCCCCCTCCCCCCTTTCTCTTTCCACCCCTTCCTCTGCCCTGTGCCATTATGCAAACGGCGCTCGCCGCAACCAGCCCTGCTACTTCCCGGCCCCGCTCATCATACCGCCTCTGCGACCCCGGGGTTGACGACAGAAAGTATGAAATGACGTAATTTCATTTTGTCCAGAAAGGATACTGTGTCGTCCGTTTGTTGGCCCAGTTTTAAAGTTTTGCGGTATGTGGCGATTTCTCCTGGCCTTATTGATTTTACGCATGGAGAGGGTAATATTTTAAGTCTTTTCCGTTCCGATGCTTTCGGTATTTCTTGGGCATTATTCTTTTCTCAAGTTACTTCCAATTTCATGTGAAACGCTTTGTCGTAGTGTATGTAAAGTCGTGAATGTTTAAAAAAAGAAATTCCTTGTAATGAAAAATGGCTGAAAAAAATACATACGCCAAAAACAAGTTTAGAATGAATCCATTTCGGTTTCATTACCTAACATTTTACCTCATTGGGACAATTACAATTCTGGTTAATTCGAAGCAACACACAGAGTGCATGTCATATCACTGTAACTATGTATCAATAATAAAGTGAACCGAGTTGGAGGTTGCAAGTAACCATCATTTCCTCTAGTGAGACCGGAGTCGGAAATGAGGAATGAGCAATGAGTAAGAGCACGGGCTCCCGTTTGCAGCGATACATTCGCAAGACATGGCGTTGATACCGGCCAGGGGAACTCCCTCCGCCCCCCCCGCCCCGCGTTGCTGAAGTCCGCCGTGTCGGCCGCGCCGCCCGCGCCCATGCCATCTACGCCGCATATGGGCGACAAGTGGCCGCCGCCGCCCCTGGGTGGAAACTGATGGCCCCGGGCCCCGGTAATTTCTGCCCGGCCCGCGCGCCCGCCCCGCCCGTCAACCCGGCCCCAGCGCCCCGCCCCGCCCTCCGCCCATCCCGCTGTCGACCCTGCCCGGCGCCCTGATTTGCCTCGCTACGCTACGCGAGGGGCGGCAAGCCGCGGGCGGACAGGGTATTTTGCATACAGAACCCCTGCTCCCGCCCCGCCCTGCGACGCAAGCCCTCTCCTTCCCCATCCTACGGTCCCGGTCGCTATTTTCTCCTCCCCCTCTCCCTCCCATCCTTGAATCTCGCTCCTGGCTGGCTTAGGGCCCAATTGCCGGCTTGATGTAACATTTCCAACATTGTCAGACTGTGTTTGGTCTTTTCTTTCAAAGACAGAAAATTGTTTAAAATACAATACATTGCAATATATTATTTGTAATACATAAGAGCAATACAAACGTTCCGGAAAATAACTTTTTCAATCTTCAGGCTTAAACGACAAACCAAATAAGTGTATGTTAAGCAGTGGTCACATTTAATACGTATCCTTTCCTTCTTCAACTAGTTGAGTGTTATTAAATGTACCGTATGTTACAAATTGAATGTATAATATGTATGATGTATGGAACAATCGTTCACGTCTTCCAAACTCAGGGGTTTTTCGCACCATACTATAATATTAGTATTAAAATTGAGAACTGAAATTGATTTATCAATTGATGCGATATACAATTTAATGAAATAAGATATTTTACTTTCTTCAGTTTTCTGTTTTTAAATTATGTATGTTTGAAAAATACTCGTAAGAGCTTGTATGGAATGACATTGCTTCTTCATTTATTACACAGTCATCATCGCATTTTTCTTATGTCTTGTTCATGATACTCTCTAGTAGTCTTCTCAATATTTCTCTGCTATCACGTTGCTTGTTGAAACACGGTCTTGTGTACAAAGAAGTGTTGTCGCATCAACCACAACAAATTAAAATTATTAATACTGCAATTCCTTGGCTTAATAATAAAACACCCGTAACATTTCTGGAACAAAAATTAACATTCAAGAAATAACGAACAAAACATACGCAAAAATTAATAAACTTTACCCCATAATTAATAACAAGTCATTGCTTAGTCTACAATGCGCACTATTAATCTTTAAAACGATAATATGTCCCTCATTAACATACACCTGTCAAATTTGGAACAATATACCAAACACACGACTCAAGAATCTGCAAATCATTCGAAACAAATACTTAATAAAAACCGCTGAAGCCCCTTGGTTTATTCCATATAAGCCAATACTCAAAGTGCTAAACATTCCTCCCATTAATGAATAGATTCAAAAGATGAGCAACAGAATTTTCACCCTCCTTCCGTCTT
The DNA here is from genome assembly GCA_017312745.1 of Gryllus bimaculatus. Classification (NCBI taxonomy): domain Eukaryota; kingdom Metazoa; phylum Arthropoda; class Insecta; order Orthoptera; family Gryllidae; genus Gryllus; species Gryllus bimaculatus. The sequence continues at coordinate 3,506,969 of BOPP01000128.1, forward strand.
GTACAAGCGCACAAATATTTAATCTGGGCTAAAATGATTTCATTCCAATCCGCATTATCCACCAATATCCCTTAAGACTCTCTCTGAAACCACCGTAAATTAGAACAAATTCCGTTCCCTCCCATTAACCAATTCTGCTGATAAAAACGTCAAATAAATACATGAAAATAAATAAAAATAAGAATGATTTCTTCTGAATTACTGCTCTACATACTTTGGTTACAAGGTACCGTGTGACCCTCCTCAAATACAAAAGGTCAAAATTACATGTATTAAAAAATTGTATATCAAAACCCCTGAAAGGCATATTATGCCGAACAGGCAGAAAATATTTTCTTTCAAAAGTGTTTTAGCGCGGGAAATAATATTTCGAGCGCACGCACAGTGCGCGTGCGTGCGTGCGTGCGTGATCCGGAGACAGCCGCCCTCGCCGTGAGCCTCCTCCTCCACCGCCGCGAGCGCTGCGGAGCGGCGCCCCCTAGCGGAAAAGAAGCGCCTTCCCGCGTCGGGGCGTAATTGCGCCTCGTTTACGCGCTCGCCGCCCGCCCGGGCACCGGCCCACCTGCCGCCTGCCCCCCCCCTCTCCCCCCCCTCGCCACCACCTGCCTCCATCAACATCCACCCCACACGCCCACTCTCATGGTCTTGTCGGGTCTTGCGAGATGCCCTTTACTCTTCGTTCAGGCTTAGGAGGCTCACGGCGTCAACTGGTGTCACTTCGGTGCCTCTGACCGGGAGAAGCTACGGTTTGAGTCCCGACGGTGGCTGGATTTCGACACTAACTACATACAGATTTTAAAAAAAGACCAAATTTATTTCATCTTTAAATGGGCATAACCCGGTGAACGTTAATTACATCAATAAGATAATATAGCTAACAAGTAAATTATATAATAATACTGATGTTGATAATGATAATGACAATGATAATAATGATAATATCACAACTGACTTCATAAAACAATAAATTACCCTAAGAAAAACAACTTCTATGATCTAATTCCTCACTGACTGTTCGTGCAATTAAACCACACTGCATTGGCACTGTACTGCATTTATCTTCATTTCACTTCATTATGACCCTTAAATCACTTTCTTCCTTAGTTCTCTGCTCTACACTGCACGACACCTCACTTCAGTATATATCACTTACGCATTGCTCTATAACCTACTGTTCTTTGTTAAGTTCCTCATGAGTAATAACCTAAATTAATTTATTAAACTGATTCATTTCTTAAAAATAGCTAGGTCAAACTCTGGAGGGTAATTCTAGCGGCCGGCTGCTCTGATCTGTAGTTTCACTCGTTCCCTCCGATCAAAACCAGGAGAATACCGGAGCAGTACCCTAACAAACGGGCCACAAACCGCGCGTGATATTTTCTTCCTCTTCCTTGACCTATTCTCACTCATTACGTGCATACACACTACATAGAAGACCAGTTGGGAGCTTAGAGCTTGTCCTTGTTGGGGCGGTGCCTCGATGGCAGATACCTGGTTGAAAAAACGCCAATCGAGGTGTAGGTTGTCGCTAGATCTCAGCATCCAGCGGGGGCAAATCATCGCCACCTCACCGTAAAACACGCACTACACTTACGGTGCAAATGACCATGGCAGTTGGCGCGCATTGAACACGAAGTGAATCAATCAATCAGTCCTGCTTTGTTCTTTGTTTTCAAACGAAGGATGGTGAGGGAAGAATTCCCTGTATGAGTACGAAGGGTAGATTTCCCTCCGTACTCCCGCCTCTATCTTCTTCCTTCTTCACATTTTATTCTCTCTCTCTATCCCCCAATTTCTCCAGAGCTCCATAGATTATTGTTTGTCTTCCATTGGTCTTCGCAATTCTTTCCTCCGTCCTTTCACTTCTCTCATCCTACCCTTCGTATACCTTCGCTTCCCTATCCCTTCACCTTACTCAGCGTTTCACCTCCCTTTCCACTCCTTTGCATCCCTCATATTCCTTTTCCCTTCCCACTGCGCTGTGCCAAGCGCTTGCTTCCGTAGGCTCCGAGGGCGTTTCTGCTGTACGCTCTCGAAGGTTGGGGGGGGGGTTGCCGCCCCTCTGATTCTTCCTCAGTCTTAGTCAACGCCCTTGAGTGACGATGCTGGAAAGAAGTTGTATGTGCGCTTCTGCCCTCCAATTGGATTAGTTCGAGTCGAGGCGCCCGGGACGCTGTGAAACTTCATGAAACTGGCTGGCGGAACCCTGCGGCGCGTGAGGTGACAGGCGCACGGCCTTAGTTAAGCTGTTAACGAATTACGAAATTCACCGTCTTAAGGTAAGATGGAAGAAAGGCACAGCGTTTTACACGATCGTAAGCGTTTTTTAGTGGTAAAATTCTTTGGATGTGTTCTAGATATTACTTTTCAATTCGAGGCCGTGATACTTTATTTTACTCGGCGAGGCTCAGAATATCAGGGCTGGTCTTCCGTCTGGTTATGCAAATTTAGCTTCGCTCTTTTGTCCATTTAACGGAAGAAAGAATTACCGTGGAGACAAAAAAGGTGATTAGAATTGAGCTCAGAGACTTTTCTTTGGATTGAGGATCTCTTGCGTGCAGAAAATCTACAACAGGATACAGCCGACTTTACTTCCTATCCAAAGACGCGGACGAATGATTTTTGCCTTTAAACATCGACGGGTCGAGCCCACGAACGTGGGTTCAACATTCAGATACGCTAACCCATACAGCATCGAAGCCGCATGTAAAACAATACGGTGTAGTATATTGTCTTCACCCCTAATTTATTAGTGACTGTTAACCATAGAACTCGGAAGGTGGGTGGTCTTTGATCCCTCATGTATTAATTTTGCTGATTAATCTATCAAATTATTACTCTTTGTGTTATTGTCAACTAGATTTCATATTCAATTTTACTATTTTACTGTTCATTTTAAGTGATTTCGTAGCAACATAAAAATGAAAATATTGCTTTGGATTCACCTCCCATCCACCCAATTCGGAGTCCACGGTACCAAATACTTGTTGCAAAGTGTTACATCAGCTACGTAAATGACATATCATAGAAATTATTCATTCTATGGATAGTATCCTAGGCACGAATGTCAAGAATACAGGAGTTTATCAAGATCTTTAGCCAAAGTCAGGTACTATATTTGCTCTTCCAAAGCAAAACCTAAGGTTCTAATTATTAGTAATAAACTAGCAACTATGTTGTTTGGAAAATAAAGGGCAGTAGAAATCTTGTGTAGGATGGATGTGAGGATTTTGTTCAGAACAACCGGCTTCAAAAATTATTTAAAAGCTATTATTTACGATACTAAATGCCGTTAATATTATCTATTTTCAGTTCACATCTTTCTTCTTTCGTTCTTTACCTCTATCCGAATGTTTTCTTCAAATTATTTCATTTTAAGCACGAATTCCAAGTGAGTGTCCAAACATTAATAAATAATTATTTGCTTGAATGTATTTGCTCACTTAACAAATTGTACACATTTTTAAAATGTGTCATCTGTAGCAAAACTGAGGAGATCTGATGTCAAAAATATGAAGAGGACCTGAAAATAACTCTATAGCACTTATATGCAGGCCAGGAGCTAGGCGCTTGAGCCGGAAATGAGTAAAGGTTATGGGTAGAAGGCGGATTTTGATAACATAAAACATTGCCTAAAATTATCAATAAAATTCCCATCAAATATTTTAACACAAAGACACACAAAGAAACACGACGAAAAATGACACACAAATGACACTAAACACAAAGAAAATTGACGTAAAAAATTGATCGAAACCTCTTAGATAAACTACTCAAACTGTTGGATACGTTACTGATGTAATCGAGGCTCATCCTTTTGCTCGAGTGATTTTGGCTTCCAAACGTTCACTTTGGACTGTTCTTTACAAGAAAATTTCTGCCTTTGTTTATCGCAAAATCGGCCGAACTAACAATGGCGCCGATAGACGTCACAGGAGTAATACGAGATTTCTCACAGCGGCTGACGTAACAGTATATGAGCGAAGAAATCGAAAAAGCTACTCAGGAATTCTCTGGTGAACAATTGTTGCATCTCGTAAATATTGTTTGAAGCAAGTTTCATTACAATTATATTCAAATCAATGAAATCAGCGAAAAGTGCATTCAAAATGACGTATAAAGGTAAAACATGATTTATTAGCCAAACTAGATGGTCAAATGCAAAAAAACTTTTAAAAATGGGTAATTTCCCTGTTTTCACAGCATAAAATTAATTTCTGTATGTTAGTCCTTTTTTCTAAAATAAAAAGAAAAAAAAACACTTCATTAAAATTGGCTCCCCTAGTTATGGCAAATTTTGTGCTCAAGACAATATCAATATTATCTTTAGTAGATCATTTTGAATCATAAAGATTTGATAGCTACTTGGGAAGGCTATTATGTTTTCTTAACGGAATAATGAAAATTGTGTTAATAATATTAACGTTGTATGGATACTTAGAAGGAAAAGAAAAGAAAAACCTCTAAGATATCCTGCAAGATAACACAGTGTGCTTCTGATGACGGGGAGTAATTATTGTATAAATTAAACGCAAACAAGGGAAAGCTTTTCGGAGAATTTGATACACGTATCTTGCCCAAATGTCAGCTGGCTAAGATAATTCAGTGGCAGTGCATCGTCGTCGACCAAGAAGCCTTTGTGTTAGATTGTGGATTTTTGACACTGGCTACGTAGCTAGTTCTAATTCAATAATTATCTGGAGGAGAATATATCCGGACATCTGCACAGATCAGTAATTTTTTGTTAATTAATCGACCAGATGAATGACGGAGCAGTACACTAACGATCCGGCCACGGACTGCACGCACATTTCTGTATCCGGAAAAAACACAATGTAATCTACAAGTATTATTAAGCTTACAGACAGATTTCTTACAAATATCCATAGCATATCCAGAAACAAAGCCAAAATCTCGTTAAACTAAAAGATGTACAATGCGTAGCGCAGTCGACGGATATTCCAGTAGAATATCCACATACAATGCCAGGTGGCAACCAGTATCTGAAAAATACAATGACTCTCGTGGACACGCCCAACTTCTCGCGCACACTGCCTCCTTCTCCGGTGGCGGTGATTTAGATGTTAGATTTATTCAGTCAAAAAAAAAAGTAAAAACTGTAAGTGACGTAGGGGGGATAAGATTATCTGCGCACGTTTTCTGGAGTTCCAGAATCCCTTCCCGTCATTTCAACAATAAATAGATGAAAGAAGAGTAAAACTTTCACATAAATAACTAAAAATAAATTTTAAAAATCGCTTGAATAGCAATATTTGAAAAATAGTCATTTTCGTTTTTGAGTTCTAGAAAGCGGTGCCCGGCTTTTAATCCGGTTCCCCGAATAGCCTCCCTGCTCAGCTGCCGCTTCGACCGCTGATCGCTCGTTTCACATAGGCCTCTTTATACTTTGCCTGTCGTTGGACCGACTATGTGTATTCCTTTTTTGACTTGTTCTTACCTCATATGAAGCGTGCCCATAAAATGTAGTAATATAACTGGAGTGACAATGCGACAATTATAATAGGATTTAGTTTACTTCAAGTATTAAATATGGTCATATCTTTTGCACCTTGCGTGACAGAAACTTTTTATAATGATTTTCGAAATTACGGTCATCGTTTCTTTTAAAATCATTGATTTCATCCTGAAGGTATGAATTTTTTTAGCCCTACTGTGATTTGAGGAGCTCTAAGAAGGTAACAAAAAAGTAAATACACTAAATCACGGGTCATGATTAATAGGTAGATACATCAACTTTAGTATTTGAACCTACCGAAGTATTAAACTAGCAAATTGAGAAGTGTATGTATGGATATTTGGAGGGCAAAAACATTCATCGCGTGTACTGCTCTGAGGCCGCAAAATTCGAGAAAGCTGTTCCGCGCCGTTGCCTCGGCGCTTTTTTCGAACTGCCGCATGCAGCCGCAACACTGTCCTTTCCTATTTATGTTTCCTCGTTTCCGCTTACATTCACTCTTACACTAACATTCACTGCACTACCAAATATTTCAGGATACTAGTCAAGAGCTTAGTGATTGTCGCGACTGGGGCGGTGGTCAGCTATGGGAGATGACTCGAGAGGGCGGAGGTTCTGAGGGAGGTGCCAGCAAGCCAAGGTGGAGGTCGGCGCAGGATATCACAATCCAGTGAGAAGGAATACTGTCACCTCCCGAGGTATGACAGGCACAAAACGTGCGGTAGAAACGACAGTAGTTAGCGCATTCCAAAAAAAAACACGATAAATACCCTCTTATTTATTTGAATCCGTGTTGGTTGGTTTATCCGCATCCATTGTTTACTACAATCAATGCAGCACGAAGGGTAGCCTGCAGGTAAGGTAAATGGGCAGATCGAGGGCAAGTCAGGTGACAGGGGGAAGGAGAGGGTTCCGTTGGCATGCGGAGAGATGACAGACCCCGAAATCCTCCACCCCCCTTCCCATCAACTCTCCAACACACCTGGAATGTTCCCCTGACAGCTGACGCTTCAGCAAGAGCACCACTGTAATGTAGGCGTGCCTAAATGGGCGATGTCTCCGTCCTAAACACACCCCTTTGAAGGTTCAAGAATCACAACATTGTAAACTAACGCGAAAGTTTGCAATAGTAAACCCTGGACACCTGCGTATACTCCGTTATCATGAAAAGAATGAATTATTTCCAAATAATGATGGCCACGATGTCTGGGGAATTTCATGCGAAATGCATTCCAGCTTAGTTATGTGTATGAGAAAGATACAATAACCAATTTTTAAAAATTAAATTTCGGAAAAATATATTTCAATTACTTTTTTATTTTGTTTTTCAAGGCAGTATAAAGTTTTACATGTTAGAGAAAAATTAGTGGTAAAGATCAAGTTTTGAAGAGAAACGAAGACTGGCAATTGAATAAGATATATGAATTATGATAAATACAAGTAGTAGAATTTCGATATTCCCTTTATAGATTGTAAAATTTCTTTCACAGAGATATTCAACAAGCAGATGTGTCGGAAAATGTTTATTTTAAGTACAGTGGAAAGAGTACGGTGGAAATAGTGAGAAAATAATGGAACATATAAATGAAGAAACGTTTTGTGAAGAAAAATCTTCCGAAAACTACATTCTGAATTAGGGTAGCAAAAATTGATTGACAAAGAAATGAAACGTTTTTTTCCTCCTACATGTCATTCCTGACAGGTTAATGCGCACTGAAGGAGAGACAAAAGTCGAGAGAAAGAAGGAAATTAGTTGGATAGTGGGGCACACGAAGACAAGATGTCCACAAAGTTGGACGGTCCTGCGCAAAATTGCAGTTCCGATGAAAGAGAGATCTGAGGGGGAGAGAAGGAGCGTGACGAGCGGAAGGGGACCAGAAATTGTTCGTTTCCCGCGGGGAGGCCTTCCGGGGCTGTCCATTGCATCGGGCGGGCAGATATTCCCTAACGCCCCCACCGCACTCCTCGCTCCTCTTCCCCTCCGGCTTCCCCGCCCCTCCTCCTCCCCTCCCACTCATCTTCACTTCCTTCTCCCGCTCCCCCTCCCCCTTCCATCCTCAACATCTTTCCCCACGCTCCGCCCCCTCCGCCCCACCCGCTCCGCCCACCCGCTCCGCCCCACCCTCTCCGCCCCACCCGCTCCAGCCCCACCTCTCCACCCACCAGCTCGATCACGCCCACTCGATCACCAGTCACCTCCACCAACGGCTCGATCCACCGCTCATCACACCCGGCTCATCCACCCCTCATCCACCCGCTCGATCCACCCGCTTCATCCACCCAGCTCGCCCAAGCCTCGCCACGCTTCTACCTTGCCACGACCGCGCCTCGCCCCCCAGCTACCCCACTCCTCTCGCTCGGCAGATCTCGCCACGCCTCGCACGCCTCGCAACGCTTCGCACGCTCCCAGCTTCGCCACCGCTTCGCCACGCTTTCGCCACGCCTCGCCACGCCTCGCCACGCCTCGCCACGGCCTCGCCACGCCTCGCACGCCTCGCCACGCCTCGCCACGCCGTCGCCACTCCTCGCCACGCCTCGCCACGCCTCGCCAGCCTCCACGCCTCGCACGCCTCGGCCACGCTCCCACCCTCGCCACCGCCTCGCACGCCTCCCACGCCTCGCCACGCCTCCACGCCTCGCCACGCCTCGCCACGCCTCGCCACCCTCGCACGCCTTCGCCACGCCTCCAGCCTCCGCCACGCTCGCCACGCCTCGCCACGCCTCCCACGCTCGCCACCCTCGCCACGCCTCGCCACGCCTCCCCACGCCTCGCCACGCCTCGCCACGGGCCTCCGCCAACCGCTCGCCACGCCTCCCACGCCTCGCCACGCTCGCCACGCCCGCCACAACGCCTCGCCACGCCTTCTCCACCGCCTCGCCACGCTCAGCCACGCCTCGCCACGCCTCCCACGCCTCGCCACGGCCTCGCCACGCCTCGCCACGGCCTGCCACCCTCGCCACGCCTCGCCACGAACTCGCACGCCTCGCCACGCTCGCCCCCTCGTCCACGCTCGCCACGGCCTCGCCATCGCCTCGCACGCCTCGCCACGCCTCGCACGCCTCGCCACGGGCCTCGCCACGCCTCGCACGCCTCACGCACCGCCTCGCCACGCCTCGCCACGCCTGCCCGCCTCGCCACGCTCGCCACGCCTCCCACCGTCGTACCTGCCTCGGCGCCCTATGCGCCGCATGGGAAGAAAAGCCACCGCGGGGCGCTCCCACGCGCCCGGACATCACCTATCAATTTCCGGGTGCATTTTTACTACTCCGTCCCGATCATGACAAAACGAGCGGCCTCTCCCCGCCCGTATTTTCAGCCCCCTCCACCGCAGCGGCCGCCGCGCCGGCGCGGGCCAGGTGGCAACCAGGCGCGTTGTCGCTGGGTGGCGTCGGCGGGCTGTGGTAGAAGGCGTAGGAGAGGGGCGGGCGAGTAGGGGAGCGCGAGTCGGTCGGGCACGGCCGGCGAGCGGCGGCGCGCGAGTGAGCGCTGCCAGGAGTTGCGGTGGCGCCGGCGGCAGCCGACGGTAGTCGCGAAGCGAGGTGGCGGTAGAGACGGAGGCGAGTGCGGGTGGCGATCGTCGGGACGGCGGGGCACCGGGGCAGTCGGCAGAGCTGAGCGAGCCGACGGGCCGGGGAGTTCGGCGGGCGAGCGGCGGGCGGGCGACGGCACCGGGCACCGGTTAGTTGCCGTCGGCGGGTGGACCGTGGCTGCGCGCGACGTGCGGGGCGGCTGGCGCCGGGGCAGCCGGCGAGCGTGCGGTTGGGCGGGCTGAAGCCGCGGCGAGGTGACCGGGGCGGGATGACTAAGTGCAGGGGCCGGCTTGGCCGCGGGCAGCAGGCCGGCGGGTGGGCGGGTGCCGGCCGACGGCGGCGGAGTCGACGCGCGCTGCATTCGGAGCAGCCGCCTTTGCTTGCTCCTCCTCTCCTCAGAGTGTTTTCTGTTCCGCTCCGCTTTGTCATCGCTGTCCGGGGAGAGTGAAGAGCTCGCAAAATTAGGGAGGAAGAGCGATGGTTGGTTAAGATTGCAAAAGCAGCTCGTGAAAAATGATCTCAAGACTATGTCGAATGCTCATAAATTTGTTGATATGGGTATCATAAAAACTTTTCTTATTCTATCGCTTTGTTTACTCTGAAATGGATTTCAACACTTAGTATTGTTATCTTCTCGATTTTATTATTTTCCTTTCCATTAGTTCTATTTAAAGTGATAATTTAAGGAACACTGAGAAAGAATATCAGTTATAGCTACACACAATAATAGCGAAGTTTCAAAGTCTGTTTTTCAAAAAACGGTGAAAATATAAAAATGGAAATGATTTCTTATTAAGGAAATTGAGCGTGATGAACTAAACATCCAGGATCTACGAAAACCTATTACCTATTTCAGCCGTTTTTTTCTAATAGTCTGTATGCAGTATACATCTGTTGACTGCAAAACAGCATTTTTCAGTGTTCTTCACAATTTTATAAAACGACAACGGATGAGATGTCTACAAAGTTGAATGGCTTGTCACCTGCAACTCGAGATTTCATTCAAACCAGGCCTAACACGAAGTGCATTGTGAAAAACTGCAGTAGAGCAGCTTCCCGCCAGAACCATTGAGTTGATGGCTGCGTGCGCGAAAATATAAAAATTGAAATGATTTCTTATTAAGGGAATTGAGCGTGATGTAGTAAACATCCAGGATCTACGAAAACCTATTACCTATTTTAACCGTTTTTCCCCTAATAGTCTCTATGCCGTATTCATCTGTTGACTGCAAAACAGTATTTTTCAGTGTTCTTTACAATTTTATAGAATCACAACGGACGAAATGTCAACAAAATTGATTGGCTTGTTCTTTACAATTTTAGAAAATCACAACGGACAAAATGTGAGCAAAGTTAAAGGGCTTGTCACCTGCAACACCAGATTTCATTCAAGCCACGCCTAACACGAAGTGCATAGTGCAAAACTGCAGGAGAGCAGCTTCCCGCCAGCGCCATTGCGTTGACGGCGGCGTGCGCGCCCAACGCGGCGAAGGGCCACTTTGCGGCTGTGCCGGCCCTCACGCTGATGGAGAGCCCTTTGCGGCTCGCCCCGCGCCCGCGACACAGCGCCATTAGCGGCCCGCGCGGCGGCGCGCGCCCCGACCCGTGATTA
>BOPP01000128.1:3519067-3543648 GCA_017312745.1 Gryllus bimaculatus
AAGTAGGCGGGTAAAGTAATTCCCTTCCGTGACTTGTTTCAAACCTTCCATAAGATATAGGTCTGTAATTGAGCGCGACTATCTTAGACGCGAGAATAAGACGCCAAGCTTCAATACGGAAGGTAAAAAAACAAAACCCTAAAACCTAAAGTTTTGAAACCTAAAGTCATATTCGTGGAGCAATGACTAATATTAAAAATAAAACAATGAACGATTTTCCTATGACTAATTCATTACCTGCCATCAAAAGGAATACGTTAATAAGAAATGGAAATATACCTAATTTTTCATATTTACTACACTTGGTGCTCAATGTGCACGTACACGAGGAATTTACATTTGTTATAAAATTTCTATGTATTATAATGCACCTAAACAACCACATGAACAATGCATTTCCTGGTCATTTATCAACTTCATGGAAGGAAACTTTTCCATTCCGCAAAGGTTTCAACGAAGAATTTTCACGAGTGAAGTGTTCCAAGAAATACCGACAGACGACGTAGAAAGGTCGCACAAAAACTACATTTGGGCGAAATCCACGTTCCACCGACGAGCAAAGGCTGCGCCACGCCGCAGTTTCACAGCGCCCACGCCGCTCTTCAATCTGTTCCACTTATGCGCGCATCGCGACTCTGTGCGACGGCAGTTGGCCTCTGCGACCGCCCCCTTCGGCGAACTACTGAGCACGTGGGAGGGCGGGGGCGACTGGTGGACGTTGGGGAGGGCAGTGGGTAATGGGGGCAGATGAAGTGATGTGTGGGCCCGCGTGATGTGGGACAAGCAAGTGTGTGTAGGTGCATTGGAACGGCAGGCGGCCCGAGCGAGCAGGCGCGCCAGCCCGGGCTGGCGAGTAGTTGTCGGTGTAGGTGGCCAGCTGGAAGTAATGGGCGGACCGGTAGGAAGGAGTAGATGAGCGGGGGCCGATGGTCGGTGTTTGGTTTCGGGCAGCGGGGCCAATGTGTATGTAAATATGGTAAAGTGAGGAAGTGAGTGGAAGGGAGGGGCCGGTAGTTGAATGGTCGTGTGGTATGGGCGGGTTAGCGCGTTGAGTGAAAGATTTCCGGTGGTGGCAAAGTGTGTAGCGTGGAGCGAGAAGTCAGAGAGCGGCGCGAGTGGGCAGAGCAGTGTGTAATGTACTATCGGGCGGCCGAGCAGGATGTCGTGGTAGATGGGCAGCTGGAAGTAAATTGACGGCTGACGAATCTTGTTGTATGTAGGACTAGTAGGCTCCGGAAGAGTCGAGAAGATGAGTCTGTGGGCCTGATCGACTAGTACGTAAGATCGTATGTGAGTAGAGTGAGAAGGTGGGTAGGTTGGTGTTAGTGTGCAGAGATGGGGAAATAGAAGGGTGCTGTTCGGCCGGTGAAGTAGAACAGCACATGTGTAAATTAGAGAGAGAGCGGCCGGGAGCGAATGTGCTATGGGCGGAGACTTGAATGGCACGCAGATGTTATCCGCGACGTTTGTGGTGCAGGGCCAGTCTACCACGGGCAGGCATTCAGTAAGCGTTCGGAAGAAAGGGCGGTCGCACGGACGAGCGCTCGCAACGAAAAAAACGCACCGCCTCCGCAAGGCAATATGGGCGCCCGAGAACGGTCAACGGCGTAAGGGCCGCCAGCCGCGCCGCACGTCTCAAAGGCTCCTCGACGCCACGCGTCCCCATTCTCGTCTACACGAGCCGACTCGCTGCGAGTATGCGACTAGCCGGCAACGGCGACGGCCGCGCTGTCGCACCAATTCGTGCTGACCCTTCTCTTTGGCCCGGGGCTCTAGTAGCCACTCGCTGGACGTCCGTTTACCTTTATGAGCGACGCAGCCAGAGTCTTATCGACTAAGCAGCGCGTCATTACACCGTGGCTGTTGGCGAGGCCCGCCGAAATCTTGTCACTTAGATTGTTGGTGAGCCGATTACGAAAACTGCGACGTGATACAGGAAATTAATTCTGCTGTCATCGCCCTTCTGGTGCGTATCTACGTCCAATACGAGATGTAATTCTTGGAAAGACGACACATAATGACACATATATGATTAACTTTACCGTAATAATCATTAAGTATTAAAGAGATTTTAAATTATGGTTATCTCTCTCCTGAACCCCGTACAAAAAACAGTCTCTTACCCGATTCGAATTTTGTCCAAACTCTTCTTTCTACTTCTGCCTTGCCGTCCCCTCAGGAGAACGTGACCGAATACGGCGTAAAATATCGATGCTTCGCTAGCTCCAACGTGCCACCAACCTTTCCCCAATGCGCCCCCACAATACGTATTGTGCTCGAGCCTTCTCTGTTATTTTTAATTTAATATTTTCATATATTCGAGCAGTCGGACTATGTACAATTGTTCAGTTTACATGTTAACTGTTGCACAATGCGTTTCGGCTGGATCTTAACCCTAAACCTATATACTGCATAATAGTATACACTAACTTAAAATTATACATATTACATTATAAAAAAATAACTAAGGCTTCTCTAGCACACGATTGTCTACCCGACATGTCCCGCGGTTCAGATCCTCAAACTAAAATGCCTACAATCTAATAGCACCCGTTCCGCCGGCTATGTCACTAAAAACTGAGATTCCCCGGGCACTCGCTTGATACACTTGAACAAAGGTGTAGAGCTATATGGGTCGTGACCGCCCAGAAAGAGGTGCCAATCCTAGTTGGAGCCCACACTCTTTGTGTATGGCCATCTGATCCCGCAGCGTAAGTTGACCCTCATGTAATACTACCATAACATCTATATATCACACATTCAATCTTATCACGACGAGATGCTCATCTGTAAGTAAAATATTCGTGTTCTTACCATTTCACAAGAGATTAAACCATAATTCTCCTTACGCTGGAGAGTGTTCGAAAGGTGCCTATAACACGTTTACGTTTCTTAAATGACCTTGGAAGCGGTAGCCGAGAGTCGTAGCATGTGCTTACCGAAAAAAGTGGGCAATAGACAGCGCTACCTACTTTTACCGCTGAAAAGTGGACGCTGAACTTTGTCTAGTCTCACCGACATGTTTTGTATTCCTTTAATTCCGTATTTTTTACTTCAACCATTGTAAAACTAGAAAATACACGGGCCTTTCCCGTCTCTTTCATATCCGAATGACTGCTGTGAACCAATAAGTGTGCACGGCAATATCAATTTGTGCCAAAACGACCCGCTGTTGTCCGTTATGATTCCCTATCGATGTTGACCATGCCAACGTTAACTAACACAACACAACTTGTTCTGATGTTTAAGATATTTTTAACGGCACTTGCGGATTTATAAATTTTCTTAAATACTAACTTTTAAATTTTATTAACAATACTGTACATTGTTTTTTACTATATTTCAAAAAATTCGCCCTTACCGCCCCAATACTTACAGCAAAAGCACCCTGAGCTATAATGCTGGCAAGCACTTGCCTTTGTGGAGAGAAGAGGCTAGTGAATATATCCAAAAACAAATCCTGCCTCCTTACCGATAGCGAAAAAACGACCAAATATATTAATGTAGCTGCTATTCCACACTTATTAGAATTAATTTGATTTGATCCCATATTATTATCGTCACAAATTCTATAACAAATTTGCAAGGGGGGGGGGGGAAACCCCCGATTTTTTTTATTGTGATTTCATATAAAAACAAAGCTAATTAATTTTTTCGAAAAGAAAAGCTATAATAATTATGACACATCAAGTATTTGTATCTTATTCATTACACACTATTTTGGTTGTGGTAATTAATGTTGGGATCTTTTTAACCCATGTCGTTGAATTCACTATTAGAGTTATAGGTTTGTATAGGACATCATAGGAACTGAGTAAAATTACTCTGATGACAGGGAAACAAAAGATATATGGTATTGTTAAATAAGTAAGACTGCTGGAAATACGCACTAACCACAAGTTGAATCAAATGTTTATAATTTTTCAAGATATTAAGCTCTCATAATATAACTTTTGGGTTTGTATTTTCCTTATTTTAGATGTTCGACAAGAAATGTTAGAGAATACAGTGTATTATGAAATGATACCAAAAAGAATGGATTCTAAGACAATAAAATGAAGGGAACAACTATTTTATTTTCTCTCTATTTCATTTGTTTTATTGAATGTATTATTTTACTTTTAGTCTCTTTTTTCGAAATACTTGACAAAACAATTTTATTCTAATTGCTGCTGTTTTTTAAACGATCGAGGCGGTCCTTCCCTGTCGGAGTCGATAATTCCTGAAAGCATGTTGCAGCGTGTGTTTTATTAATCTTGAAAACTTTTTATTTGATTTGTGGTTGGATTAGTTTACATGCTTCTCTATTACTGAAGGACCTGAATTCACAGGCGTCCATGCCAAGCAGGTCAATTGTCTGCACCTGTCCGCGCCCACGAAAGTCGCAGCGGTCAAGTAAAAGTGCGAACTTTCGTGTCTGTCCAGAACTTCATTTCTGCAGCCAGTAGCCCGGCGTGAGTGATAAATTCTTGTCAGCCATTTTAAAATGTTTTAATCTTTGAAGATGTTAAGCCGTCGAAAATCTTCTGTATACGAGTGAAAATTTTTTAAAAATTATTACTGATTGTCGATAACAAAACATTGTGTATTTAAACTAACATATGACAGTTTGTTAACAATGCTAATCCAAAAGGTAAGAATTGAGGACGCCAAAAAATTAATATTTTATTTACGAAATGGCAATATCTACAATTGATAGTTGTAATTGTTTGACGCTTGATGAGTTTTAAACTAAGCATGTCACAAACTTCTTTCGGAAGAGAGTGAATTATCTCTATAATCGTGTACGATTCATTTTGAAATAAATCGCCTTTGCAAAGAGTTTAACTTTCGTTTACGAATCGGACGCAAAAAGAGGCAGAGAATTTTTAGACGCTTTCTCTCGGGTCTCAGCGACCTTTTTTACCAAGTAGTCCGTTTTAAGTAATGAAAGAACTTTTCATTGTATGTTTCCAAGGAAGAAACGCGCGCTTCCATCTGCCTAATTACATTTCCCTTGTTTTCTTAATGGGAGTAATTACGTCCGCGAAGCGTCACAATGCCAGAGGAACTGAAGTTAGAGTTGGGTTCTAAATAGAAAATCAATTATTATCAAGGCGAAACCTACCTATCTATTAGCAGAGGCCTATACTAAACGCTTTTCCCTTAATCGTGTTTTATTTCTTTTGCAAAAACTTTATTGTAGAGGGGGTTCTCGACTGGATCCCAATGTAATCATGAATAGAGATGCTTTGAGTGTCGCAAGTATTACGTATTCACGTAAAATTAAAGACGAGAGGTGAAATGACCGTGAAATGTATATGCGTCAAAAACATCGAAACAATTCACATTTTCTGCAAAGTAAAGCGGCGATCAACTCCCAAAACTAAGATGAGAATTTGCCAATTTTAAATATTTAAAATATCGCCCTGAAAAAATCCTCACAGTTTAGCTTATCTGATATTTTAAAAATTATAGGCATAACAAAATTTCACACATGTTTCCTCGTTCAAGTCTCACAGAAATCTTTACGTCCCGAGACCCCCAAAGAGTCGTCGTAGGTCTAGAACCTAGATACTGATATGTTTATACACAAACAACAAACTCAATTTCTTTTTTCTAAATTGTGTTCTACATTTCGTTAAAATAATGTACATATAATATGAGATTTTAATTTTTAGCGTCTGCATTTTTTACGGTTTACCCAAGTATAAACAACTTTATATTATTAACTCTGTAAAATAATCGTGAATGTCTCTTAAACGTAGTATTATAGTCTTGGCCAGATGAGATACCGAAGCCTAAGAACAGAAATCGTGATGCTCCCGCTCGTAGGGATGTATCGCGTTTTTTCTTAAATAATATAAGTAATAAAAACCGTTTATCATTTGTATCGGAGTTTAAAAGGCTGTTTTTCACGTGACTCGCAGTGCAAAAAAGGAATTTTAAGCTATGATGTATGTTTAGAAGAGAAGATATAGTTATAATATAAAGTACAGCTGTTAGTGCAAATAAAAACAACCTTTTATTTTACTGTAAGGAATTGCTCCAATGAGCACCTATTAACTTAAATTAATTATTAATACATAATACATTAAGAAACCTTAGCACTTGTGCTAGAGCAACTTGGATGGAAGTACAACTAAGAGAGCAATCTCTGAATGTAAAACAATATTTCTCAACTAATTGTACAGGGAGGTGGAATTTTTTGGCTAAATAAATAAGATATAATTACAGCGTTCGAGCAGATTCAAAATTATATATATGAAATGTTAGACAATTGATTTTTAACAGATTTTTATACGATACACAGTAAATTTTTAACCTGATACACACTGTTTTTATACATTACGGGTTTATTAATGCAATACAAGCAATGCGAGTACTCACTATCTTAATATCGCAAAATCAGTCCTCCTTATACATCAAACAATAAGATGAAAGGTACCTTTCGAGAACACACCAGGTTGTTGGAAATGAAACAAAAATGCACCGATTCGATAGAAATTTTTATACTCTTTCGCAAGGAAAGAACTTTGTTTTACTTTGGACCTATCAGTCACCAGCAAAAACATTCAATCATAATTGTTGCCAAAAAAACCCACCCAATAACTACCATAAGCACTTAATATAAAATTATCTATTGTTAAGAAGAGCAAACATTTTCCGTTATTGATAGATTCAAAACATATTTTACGATATTTACATACAAAAGAAACTTTACAATCATTTTTATAGATACAAAATTTTTAAAAATTTTTTTCGAATATTTTATGATGTATTCTATCAGCTTCACGCGAGTCTATACCACTAGAGTTAAGCTACGCGTAATTTCCCCTACTCTCTCTTTACAGAGCAAATTGCAATGAACTAGTTAAACATAAATAATACTAATGTATTAACTCTGTAATAAGATATTGAGAAGAATTGAGTATGCCTAAGGTTGCTCATGGAGCCTATGTTTGTTTTAGAGACGCTGACTTAGCTTTTATGTAAGACTGGAAGCATGATGACACCCGATGAAAAACCTGATATTTAGTCGTAATAATACTTGTGTTCGATACGCATACTCATTTAGGAGCTTCTTCAACTGTTTAAAGATGATGAGATCTTGGAGAAAGTTTTCGATAAAATTAATCCGGTGCTTCCAAAACACGGAACAAAATATTC
The DNA here is from genome assembly GCA_017312745.1 of Gryllus bimaculatus. Lineage (NCBI taxonomy): Eukaryota > Metazoa > Arthropoda > Insecta > Orthoptera > Gryllidae > Gryllus > Gryllus bimaculatus. Next base: position 3,526,217 of record BOPP01000128.1, read on the forward strand.
GCAGACGCGAGCAGTAATAGTTGCCGAATGATAGCAATCTAGAACTAAGCAATACTAATATTAAAATAAAACAATGAACCGATTTTCCTATGACTAATTCATTACCTGCCATCAAAAGGAATACGTTAAAAGAAATGGAAATTATACCTAAATTATTTCATATTTTACTACACTTGGTGCTCAATGTGCACGTACACGAGGAAATACATTTGTATATAAAACTTTCTATGTACTAGTAATGCACTAAAACAACCACATGACAATTCCATTTCCGGGTCATTTATCAACTTGAAGAAAACTTTGCCGTCGCAAAGGTCAACGAGGGAATTTTCACGAGTGAAGTGTTCCAAGAAATCCGACAGACGACGTAGAAAGGTCGCGCAAAAACTACATTTGGGCGGAATCCACGTCCCACCCGACGAGCAAACCGCGCCACGCCGCAGTTCACAGGCGGCCCACGCGCTCTTTCATCTGTTCCACTTATGCGCGCATCGCGTGTGCGACGGCAGTGGCGCTCTGCGACCGCGCCTTCGGGCGAACTACTGAGCACGTGGGGGAGGGGCGGGGGCGACTGGTGGACGTTGGGGAGGGCAGTGGGTAATGGGGGCAGATGAAGTGATGTGTGGGCCCGCGTGATGTGGGACAAGCAAGTGTGTGTAGGTGCATTGGAACGGCAGGCGGCCCGAGCGAGCAGGCGCGCCAGCCCGGGCTGGCGAGTAGTTGTCGGTGTAGGTGGCCAGCTGGAAGTAATGGGCGGACCGGTAGGAAGGAGTAGATGAGCGGGGGCCGATGGTCGGTGTTTGGTTTCGGGCAGCGGGGCCAATGTGTATGTAAATATGGTAAAGTGAGGAAGTGAGTGGAAGGGAGGGGCCGGTAGTTGAATGGTCGTGTGGTATGGGCGGGTTAGCGCGTTGAGTGAAAGATTTCCGGTGGTGGCAAAGTGTGTAGCGTGGAGCGAGAAGTCAGAGAGCGGCGCGAGTGGGCAGAGCAGTGTGTAATGTACTATCGGGCGGCCGAGCAGGATGTCGTGGTAGATGGGCAGCTGGAAGTAAATTGACGGCTGACGAATCTTGTTGTATGTAGGACTAGTAGGCTCCGGAAGAGTCGAGAAGATGAGTCTGTGGGCCTGATCGACTAGTACGTAAGATCGTATGTGAGTAGAGTGAGAAGGTGGGTAGGTTGGTGTTAGTGTGCAGAGATGGGGAAATAGAAGGGTGCTGTTCGGCCGGTGAAGTAGAACAGCACATGTGTAAATTAGAGAGAGAGCGGCCGGGAGCGAATGTGCTATGGGCGGAGACTTGAATGGCACGCAGATGTTATCCGCGACGTTTGTGCAGGCAGTCGGACCCACGGGCAGGCATTCAGTAAGCGTTCGGAGAAAGGGGTGGGCGAACGGGCGAGCGCTCGCAACGAAAAAGCGCACGCCTCCGCCAGGCAATATGGGCGCCGAGAACGTCAACGGCGAAGGCCGCCAGCCGCGCCCCGCCCCGCTCAAAGGCTCCTCACGCCACGCGCCCATTTGTCTCGAGCGCCCGCGCGGGCGACAGGCGGCGACGGCGACGGCGCGCGCGCCACAATCGGCTGCCTCTGCGCCGCTGTCGCCGGCGACGTCAGGGTTTACTTCTGCGACGAAGCAGAGCTCTTATCGCTCAAGGGCGCGTCATTCACGCGCTGTTGAGAGCGCGAAATATTGCTTAGATGATTGGGAGAGCATTAGCGGAAACTGCGACGAGGAAAATTCTGCGCATCGCCTTGCTGTGTTCTCGTCAGACGAATGAATTCTGGAAAGACGACACATAATGCACAATGATTAACACTTTACCGTAATAATCATTAAGTATTAAAGAGATTGTTATGGTTATCTCTCTCTGAACGAAAAAAAAACATTCTTACGAATTCGATGTCAGTCATGCTTTCTACTTCTGCTTGCCGTTCCTCAGGAGAGGGCTTCCTCAGGAGACTGACGGAGACGGCATATCAATGCTTGCTTCCAACGTGCCACCAACTTTCAATGCGCCCAATACGCGTATTGCTCAGCTTCTCTGTTTTTAAATTTAATTATTTTATTTTTGGTGGACAATACATTGTTCAGTTTACATGTTAACTGTGCAAATGTTTGCTGGTCTTAACCTAACTTATACTAATATACACTAACTTAAAATTATACATTACAATTATAAAAAAAATAACTAAGCTTCTCTACACGATTGCTACGACACTGGTCGCGGCTTCAGATTCTCAAACAATGCGATCTCGTCGCGGCTTATGCGGAAAAAACTGGATTCCGGGATACTTGACAAAGGGTAACTTATGGTCGTGGCCGCCCAGAAGGAGGTGCAATCTGTGGGCCACTTTTGGATGGTCCGTTGAAAAGGTCTTCTATATCAAATGAATTTTATGCTGTTTATGAGAGAATTCGTGTTTTTGGTTCAAATTAAAACTATCTCTTACGCTGGAGGTTTGAAATGTATAATCTTAACTTCTTAAATGACTTGGGTAGCGAGAGTGAGATGCTCGAAACGGGGCGGCATATTTTAACGCTGAAAGTGCGCCTGAGGCTTATGGTCTAGTACGATGTTTTGTAATTATTTTTAATTCGTATTTTTTACTTCAATCATTGAAAACTAGCAAAATACCGGGCTTTCCCGGTCTTCTTCATATCCAATACTTGTGAAAAAAGGACAAGTGTCAATTTTGTACAAACGACTGTGTTGGTCGTTAATGACCTAGATGTTGACGCAACGTTAAATAACACACTAAACTGTGTTTAAGACTATTTTTAAGGCACTTGGATTAAATTTCATTAAAATACTAACTTTTAAATTTTATTTAACAGTACATTGTTTTTTAGATTTTTAAAAATTGCCTTACGCAATATTACTGGCCTCTAGCAAAGCCGTTAGGTGGCAGAGGCCACTGCTTGTGGAGGAGAAGAGGCTAGTGGAATATATCAAAAACCAATCTGCTCTTAGCGATAAGCGAAAACGAATTAATTAATGTAGTGTATCTACAACATTTTATTAAATTATTTATTTTCCATAATTGTGTCAAATTCTTCTATAACAAATTTTGCAAGGACATTGTTACAATTCCGAAGAAGAGCCTGTAATAATTTTGTATCTATTCATTCACTATTTTGTGTGGTATTAATGTTGATTACATGTCGTTGAATTCACTATTAAGAGTATAGGTGTATGGACATCATAGGAGACTTGTAAAATTCGATACAGGAAACAAAAATATATGGTGATTTTTAATAAGTAAGTACTGTGAAATACACTAACCACAAGTTGAATCAAATGTTTTATTAATTTTTCAAGATATTAAGCTCATAATATACTTTTGGGTTGTATTTTCCTATTTTAGATGTTCGACAAGAAATGTAGAGAATACAGTGTATTATGAAATGGATACAAAAAGAATCATTCTAAGACAATAAAATGAGGGACAACTATTTTATTTTCTCTCTATTTTCATTTGTTTATTGAATGTATTATTTTACTCTTATAGTCTCTTTTTTCGAAATACTTTGACAACAATTTTATTCTATTGACTGCTGTTTTTAAACCGACCGAAGGCGGTCCTTCCCTGTCGCGAGGTCGATAATTCCCTGAAGCATGTTGCAGTGTTTTTGTTTTTATTAAATCTTTTAAAACTTTTTATTTGATTTGTGGTTGGATTAGTTTACATTGCTCCTCTATTACTGAGACATGAATTCACAGGCGTCTCACGCCAGCAGGTCAATTTGTCTGCACCTGTCCGCGCCCACGAAAGGTGGCAGCGGGTCAAGTAAAAGTGCGAACTTCGTGTCTGTTCCAGAACTTCATTTCTGCAGCAGTAGCCCCGGCGTGAGTGATAAATTCTTGTCAGCCATTTTAAAATGTTTTAATCTTTGAAGATGTAAACGCAAAATATTCTGTATAACGAGGGATATATTTTTAAATTATTACTGTTTTGTTATTTTGATAGCTACATTGTTATTTAAACTAACATATGTACGTTTTTAACAATGCCTAATCCGAAAAGTAAGAGTTGGGCGCAAAATTAACTTTTTATTTGGAATGGAATATCCCATTGATAGTTGTTATTGTTTGACTCTGATGTTTTAACTAAGCAGTCACAAACTTTCTTTCGGAATGAGGAATTATCTCAAACTTTACGTATCATTTGAAATATCGCTTTGCAAAGGAGTTTAACTTCGTTTACGATGGACGCAAAAAGAGCAGAGAAGTTTTTAGACTGCTTTCTCTCGGGTCTCAGCGACCTTTTTACCAATGTAGTCGTTAAAGTAATGAAAGAACTTCATTGTACTGTTTCCAAGGAAGAAACGCGAAGCTTCCATCTGCCTAATTACATTTCCCTTGTTTTCTTAATGGGAGTAATTACGTTCGCGAAGCGTCACAATGCCAGAGACTGAAGTAGAGTTGTGTTCTAAATATAAAGATAATTATTATCAAGGCGAAACCTACCTTCCATTAGGGAGGGCATACTAAACGCTTTTCCCTTAATCGTGTTTTATTTCTTGCAAAACTTTATGTAGAGGGGGGTTTCGACTGGATCATGTTTCAGAATCGAGTGTTGAGTGTCGCAGTATTACGTATTTCCGTAAATAAACGAGAGGTAAATGACCGTGAAAGTTGGTCAAAACATCGAAACAATTCACATTTTCTGGACAGAGTAAAGCGGCGATCAACTCCCAAAACTAAGTTTGAGATTGCCATTTTAAATTTTAACATCGCCCTGAAAATGTCAGTTAGCATTACTTGAATTTAAAATTATAGGCATAACAAAATTTCACATGGTTTCCTCGTCAAGGTCTCACAGAAATCTCTTCGCGACCCCCAAGAGGTCCGTGGTTAGAACCTATTACTGATATTTAAACAACAAACAAACAAATCAATTTCTTTTTTTCTAAATTTGTGTTCTACTATTCGTTAAATACATTACATATTAATATGAGATTTTAATTTTGCTTCTGCGTTTTTTACGGGCTACCCCAAGTATAAACAACTTTATATATTAACTCTGGTAAAATATCGTGAATGTCTCTTAAACGTAGTATTATAGTCTTGGCCAGATGTAGATACCGAGAGGCCCTAAGAACAAAATCGTGATGCTCCCCTCCGAGGAGTTAGCGTTTTCTTAAAATATCTATAAAACGTTATCATTGTGAGTAAAAGGCTTTTTTCACGGTGACGTCACAGTGCAAAAAAGACTTTTAAGCATGGTATGTAGTTTACAAGAGAAGTAAGAAAATAAAGTACACGTTAGTGGCAAAACAACTTTAATTTTACTGTTAAGGAATTCTTCCCAATAACTATTAACTTAAAATTAATTATTAACACATAATATATTAAGAAACTTAGCAACTGATGCTAGAGCAACTGATGGTACAACTAAGAGAGCAACTCTCTTAGATGTAAACAAATTTCTCAACTGATGGTACATGGAATGGAATTTTTTGGCTAATAAATAAGATACTACAGCGTTCGCAGATTCAAATAATTCATATGAAATGTTAGCATTGATTTTACAGATTTTAGGTCCAGTAATTTTAACCCTGATGCACTGTTTATACATTAGGGTTATTATGAAACAACAATGTCTCACTATCTTATATCGCAAAATCAGGTCCTCCTTATACACAAACATTAAGATGAAGGTACCTTTCGAAAAAACCATGTATGTTGGAAATGAAACAAATCACGATTCGTAATAGAAATTTTTATACTCTGTTCGCAGGAAAAACTTTGTTTACTTTGACCTATCAGTCACCGCAAAAAAACATTCAATCTAGATTGTGCAAAACACAATAACTCCAAGCACTTAATATAAAATTATCTATTGTAAGAGAACAAAACATTTCCGTTTTATTTGATAGATTCAAACATATTTTACGATTAATTTACAGATGCAAAAGAAACTTTACAATTATTTTATAGATACAACAATTTTTTAAAATTTTTTTCGAATATTTTATGATTATTCTATCAGGGCACGGGTCTTCCATAGATGGTTAAGCTACTGCGTATTTCCCTGCTCTCTTTACAGGCAATTGAACGAAATGTAAACATATAAATAAGTACTAATGTATTAACTCGTAAGATAATGAAGAATTGAGTAATGCAATGGGTTGCTATGGAGGCAAGGTTGTTTTAGGAGAGGCTGACTAGTTTTTGTAAGAAATGGAAGCATGATGAATCCGTCGTGATATTTAGTGTAAAATACTTGTTGAAATACTCATTTAGGAGCGTCTTCAACTGTTTAAAAGATTGATGAAACCTTGGAGAAAGTTTTCGATAAAATTAATCGGTGCTTCCAAAACACGGAACAAAATATTCGCAGACGCGGAGCAGGTAATAGTTTGCCGATTGATAGCAATCTAGAACTAACGAACAATGTATTTTCGTATTGTTGGAACTTTGTTTATTTTATTTGAGATTACCGTACGTGAACGGACAGCGATGCTAGGTGAATGGAAGGCAGAGGTAGCTGAGTCACTATGGAAATAACACGATCACTGGCCCTACGGAAGCATACACTGTTGCGGGACGGAGTCCCATCGAATAGACGTATTCATTGTTGTCTTTTCTTGTGTCCGCGGCGCCCCGAGTGATGCGCGTGTGGTCCGGCGTCGTGCGCCGCCTCCGCCTCCCACACCGCCGCGCCGCGCCGCGCGCGCCTCAGCTGTGAGCGGCGATGGGGGCGGGGCGCGGGCGCGGGCGGGCGGCGGCGCGGGCGCGCTGCTGCTGCTGCTTCTTTCTCTTTTCTCTTTCTTCTTCTGGGAGTCGCCCGCGCGCAGGTCGCCTGGACACCCATTTACGTCGACGGCAACAGTGAGTGAACGCGCGCCCGCCTAGAAGCGAGTGAAATAGACTTTTCCGTTGAAATCCAATATAGACGTGGCGAATTAATGACACCCAATGTTTGTGTTTTACCATGCACATATTTATGTTATTGACTATTGCTATTTATTTATAATTTTAAATTTACATTAGTAGATATCGAGTAATGCAAATGTAGCGATCTGAATGCATTTATGTGAGTTTTCTGTTAACTAGGCTACTTTTTATTCCTCTCGCCACATATGCGAATTATTTTACATTTGATGCTAGTGTGTATGTTTATGGCGTGTAATTACAATTTTTATTCCATAGCTGCATGTTGACGTGCTCCACCTAACTACTCTTGCTGATTTTTTTTTAAAGGTTTTTGACAAAGCATGCTTCCAGTTCTAGATCTCTAATACATTTCTAATCAATCGATTAGTAGCTCGAATCTAAAGAAGTTTAAAAATATATTCCATACTTCGTCTAAAAACCACTACGTCCCCCTTAACAAATGAACCTCGGATATTAAGGAATTCACACTGGAACAGTGGTTAGATTATTTTGTTTTTAGGTGCCTGTTACTGTTCCCATACCTTGCCAGCTCTATCCACCCGCACGTTTCTTGTCCGCTGTGTCCAAAACACTTCTTTAAGATTATTTATGAATTGTTTTCACTTTCTATACAGTCCTCACAAACTAAAGATTGTGAAAATAGTGTGCTGTTGTAGCACCACTGGCTTCCATTATTTTCATCTCTTGTGCCCTTAATGCATTCACGCATTATTTCAATTAAACCCAGTGTCCAACTTTTATAATTGTCGTATGAATTAAAAAATCTGGGAAAGATGAATACTCTCTTAAGGAAAAAAGCCAATTTTTTATTATAACCCTTGCGATTTTCATTAAAACCTCTAAATATTCAAAACAATGCAAATTAACATCATTTTTAAAGCATCGTTTCTTTAAATTTATTTTCCTGCACGTTAAATACTAACTAAATCTAAATACCTGAAGTCGAAATTCAGCGTGGTCACGCATTTTTGCGAGTTGTAACACTTGAAGATGAGTTCTGCGAGAAAATGAATTTTGAATGGGCAGGTGGGAAATGAGGAGCAACAGGTGGTACAATTGTAGGGTTCCTTATATTACAGAAAAGCAATGATAATTTTTCTTGGATTAAAATTATTTATTTCATTTTGTTTGCCCGGTAGTTTCAGGGAAAGGTTTGTCCGCATATTCAGTCATAATGATGTCATATTTTTCAAAATCCCGACAACGAGATTCACAACATTGTTAGGCTATATATCGATGGGAGTTACGTTTCAACGGTGGCAAATATTAATAATTACATAATACTATAATAACAATAATAAAATTAGAAGAATTACCTCAATAGCATATACAAATAAGTTTCTGCGTTGTTTAAGACGGTTATTTTCAATTAACTATTAACATGTTTAATAACATATTTCATTTAACGTTTTTTGCTCTAACTACATACGACACCATTAATATATAAAACTTTATAAATCTATATTATAAAAGCATTGCATACAGACTAAGCAATACTGAATTAACATATCAATTTTTGATCATGGTTATAAAACAAAAGTAAGTAATACAAAGAAGTTCTGTCCAATCTTTCAAATATTTACATCTTGCAGTAGTTAAAATTGCATTAAATAGAGTACTTTTTAAGTATTCGTGCACCACCATGTCGTTACATTGACCTCAGTATTAATAGAGAAGCCATTTTAATATCTAACGCATTCTGTATTTAGTTTATTTACCAAACCCAGGTTATACGCTCCAAATCTAACTTTTCATTTTTTCTATTCGAATGCGCCGTGTTCATCGAAAAAAGGAAGTAAATTTTTCAAAGCCTCGTGAAAACGTTTACTCTTGTACACTTTTTTAAAAACATTCATTCCTCCTTCTTTATGCACTTGATCCTTTGTGAAAGAAGACAAGTCTGGTAAATCTTCTGGATCGGCTAACACCACTGCTATTGTCGTGAGTACGGAAATGAATCCAAAGTATATGGTACGGTGTACATCCTTACGAATTTCGTCAAATGTTATTAGAGGACCGCTATAATGCAAGTCTTTCGAACATCGCTTAAATTCGTCACAGTACTCGTGCAGAAGATTATCAAAATGGTGTTCGCGTATATTAGATTGTGGACTTGAGAACAGGAAATAGTTGAGATCTAGAGCCGGAGTGGCCTCCCGCGATAACTGAAAATCGACGAATCGTAAGTCAATAGGCTCACCAGATTCTGAGTATTTGAAAAGTAGATTGTTTATCCAACTATCGCCATGAACTAAAACTAACCTTTCTCCTTCGATGGCCTTGCATGTTTCTATTAGTTTATCCACACTTTTTGGAATTAACGCTTCTAATTTGGCGGCCAAGTCAGCGAAGCCCTCCCATTCTCTGATATCCTCCACAATGGATTTAATCTGGCGTGGAATATACCGCTCTAGGCTCTTTCTGTTGAGTTCGCTGTACATTCTGTCTCCGAATTGTGAAATGTAACCTGGATGCTCCTCGCAGTAACTGAGAGATAAGGCGTGCAGGCGAGCCAAGCTTTGGACCACCAGCTTGGAGTGAGCGAAGTTCAGACGGTTTATTCTTGGCGCCATGACGAACCCCTCGTGCCGAAGGTCGTCCAAAATGAAGGTGTCAGATCGGGTCGTTTTGTAACTGGCGGCAGACAATCGTTTGAACGGTTTGTCTCCCAGACGTTCGTCAGCGAAAGCATAGAATCGCGGCAGCACTTCGTCGTAAATATCAGCTTCCCTTTTGAAACAGCCCAGTTCTCGGACTAGATGCGCCATGTACTCGCCTGCAGGAAAGCCTTTAACGATGACGTGTTTCACACGTGACTGCTCCGAGCCGGCCGGCAGGTACTCGACGCGCGCTCGGTACAACGCGCTGAGGTAGTTCTCGCCTTTCCCGACGGCGCGCTGCACGTCGAGGCGGACCAGCGATCCTCCGTCCAGCACCTGGCGCAGCAGGTCGCCGTCCACCCACGCCCCGTCCACCTTCTGGTCGCCCCCGTCGTCCCGGCTCGAGCGTCCTCTGGGGACTCTGGAGGGGAAAGAATCCTTTAGGGGAAAAGCGAAATAAAACTAATACTAGTGACCTGCAGCAGCTAAGATGCCGCTGGGCAAAACCATACAAAATGTTGTTTTTTTTTTCAAAATGATGCACGCAGACTTCTTACGGATCGACAAAGAAATTACTCTCTTATAATACTACATGAAGTTAGAATATTTTTGTTGAAATATTTCACGAATACCGCAAAAACCTACTAGTATAGTATAGTATAGTATCGGCAGAATACAACTGTTATTTACAGACCAAGAATGCAAAAATGTCTTGTTTTATCACGCAACATGTAATTATCAAGTATTTAATGTCCGATGATGTTTTCCCGATGTCCGATGTTTTCTTTTAATTTTTTATCCCACTGTTGTTTACTGTGCCCAAGCAGACAATAAATTATATTTAAGTCACCTTCTCAAACACACATAGAGCGACCTTACACAAACGTGCATTTAGTGAAGTGTTTGTGGAACATATAATTTGTTGGAAACAAATAAGTCATTTCAATGGAAACATACAATTTACACATAGAAACATGAATAACAACATAAAATTCGACAATTCAAATTAATAACCTACAAAAACATAAAAGAAATTGGAAAATAAATTCGTAAATTAGCAGTAACACTGTTTCGAAAACTAGATATACTAAACCAAAACGAACATTTTAGAAATCAGCATCGTAAATATACCACGAGTAAGTTTATAAGAATTCAAGACACCAAAAAACATTGTTCTTTTTGCGCAGTGTTAACATCTCGGTATCAGTTTGTCCTTTCAATCCTACTTCAGTGCAAAGATTTGCAATATCACAAGCATATTTGCAAATCTTTACCCCAATCAAAACACCTGCCACTTCCTCTGTAATTTCGTTTCATATTTATTCAAATCTCAAAAAATTAAAATGACAGTAATAAATTGTTTTTTATTTACCTAAAATAATAGTGTCATTCTTAAAACAAGTAGATGTTTATATTTAGAGGTTACCCTTCCTAGGGAACCATAAAAAAATGTGTAAAATTAAATGCGTATATTTGTATTATTCTGGGCCTTAAATGACAATGGGGTCGAAACAATAGATATACTACAGCCTATTTCTGATATCCTAAACTGATGAGTCATCTATGAAACAAACTTATCTCAACCGCTCTTTTTCTGATAAGGCTCCGCGTTGCCGCGTAGATACACGCGCCATGTGGGTTTTTGGAACAACAGTGCTGCAATACTGATCCTCTCTAATTGAACTCTTAACCTCTTGGTGATAGGAATTTAATAATTTCCCAACAGGTTCATTTCACAATATGTCGCTTCTGGAAAACGACAACACCACACCACAGAAGGCTCATTTACTCTTTGTTGGTAGAATTCAAATTTCACTAGATGTCGAATGTAGACAGAGTAAACATTGCGGTATTAATGCGAATCTATTCCAAAACTCAGTTTGAGGTGGGAACTTTAGGTTTTTTTTAGTATACTGAGGATTTTAGAAAATTTAACAATGTTATAAAAATAGGTTTACATAGTTTTTAATGAAATATTACTTAAGATATTGTATTCAACATGGTTTCTTGAAGACAGCCAAGTCAAGATCGTGGGCAAGGCAACAAGCTTACTAGAGTTCGCGTCCAGAGTTCTGCGTCTAGAGAAATTTGTGCGACATTTAAAGGCAAAGGTTGTAAAAATTGCTTAGGTGGTACCTCTCTGAATACCTGACAGTCTTATGACGGCCTCAGTAGATATTAAATGCCTCAAATTTAGCTACATAAATTTCCATTTTCTCTTCAAATAAATGATCCATTAAAATGAAATACTATATCGGTTCGATTTCAAATTCTCATTTAGAGTGAAATCAAAATACTTTAAATTAATTTTTTTAATCTTCTAATTCTGTTTACGTAAGAGAAATACAGATTCATTAACATTCTACGTTCAGGTTAGGAGGTTTCACAAAGTTTCTTGTCTGTTAAAAGAGCTGTTCACACGTACGCGAGAATTGTTAGCTTAAACTTATTAATTTATTTCACATTATTTCTAAATACAATAAATAACTATTTCTGACACTTAGCAAAATTGTCTATATAAGGGAGAATTTGTAAAAAAATAAACATGAAATTGTAATAAGTAGTAAAAGATATAAATTTAATGCAATTTTCGATTATTTGATTGAAAAAATATCTGGCAAACTTTTCGTATGAATCCAACATTTGCGGCTTCAGCTTGCGCATGTACACTCCTCTCTGGATATGGAGGGGAAATGAGTGCGGTGTCAGGGGAAAAACATTCGGGCGCGGTTTTACGTGCGTGCCTTACGGAGTTCCTTTCGTATATTTATTGAACCATTTCAGGTATCGAGATGCGCTTTGTACTTAAACAATGAGAGGATACTGATACATTCGCGATATTGTCAAATGAAAAATTTAAACCAAATTCCGAAAAAAATGAGTGAAAGAGTACGGAGGTACAGATTCGGAGAGCACCAAAAATTTAAGGGAGTCAAAGAAAATGAGAAGTTAAGATAAGCAAAAGAAGTATCCCGAATGAAAAAAACAAAATGTAAATTGTCTTGGAAGTCTGCAGACCAGCCCTGAGGAAGATCACGATTATATGGTCGAAACGTCGGTAACACAGCTTTCGACGCGACATCACCCAGACAGCCAAGATCATTCACATTACTCCGGCCGCGAAAGCCTACGACTTCAAAACAAAATTGTAATTTCACTTGAACGTTTCAGAAATACGCATAAATATTCCCTAATATTCACCGGCTTGCCACCACAAGATAAAGCACTTGTTTCGTAAAATACCCTTTCTGATACTAGAACAATTGTTACTCACAGAGGCATAACTGCAAAGAAGTCGGCGTGAAGCGGTGAACACGCCTCCCTGAATATCGTAAAGCTGCAGATCGTCTGAAGCAGCGGCGAGCCCTGGGGCGGAAGACCGCCAGACTCGTTGAACTGCTGAGGATGATGTGAAGGGAGGAATGGGGGCCTACGACATCGATGACGATGATTTCAAAACATTGTTTTATATCATCTATGTACATTTAATATAGATTTATAGCTGCCGATCATTTAAAGATTTTTTGATAGTTAACGAGGTCGTTGCTTTGTTTTGGAATACAAAAGTATCATAATAACAAAAAATAACAATTTTCATAAATCAATAAATTAATATCCTTTCTGGCAAAGTAAACGACGATGAAAAATAAGTTAATGGAAGAACACATTGATAAATGTATTCTATTTTATTGCATCTTGTCAGATAATACAATTGTTGTTAGTGAATAATTTTGATCTATTACTTGTCAGTTAACTCTAGGTTGTAATGTAATATACACAGCAAACTCAAATTAACATCCTGCGAATTTTAAAGTAGGACAACATTGAGGTTCTTGGGTGATGTATTATTAACATCAACGTTTTCAGTATGATGTTTGGAAATAGTGATGTTTTATTGATGATATCGCATCTTTACCTCTTCGGGGATATCCGCCTCTAAACGCAGCTGCATTGGACGGCACTGCCTCCGCCACTGCGCTGCCGCCCCAGCTCCCGCCCCCACTCTTGACCGCCGCCCCTCCTTCGACCCTGTCGTCATAAACGCCACCGCCACCGCCACCGCCGCCTGACCTGCAGCGCCAGCCGCACACCGCCACCACCCACGCGCCGCGCCACCGCCGCGCCACCACCTGACCGCCTCCGCTCGCCTCCGCCTCCGCCTCCGCTCCGCCTCCGCGCCCGCACACAGCCACCCCACCCCGCCGCCAACCGCACCGCCGCCCCCACGCCACGGCCACCGCCACCGGCCACCGCCACCCCACCGCCACCGCGCGCAACCCGCACCTCCAACGCCTCGCTCTCCACCGCCTTCCCGCCGCTCCGCCGCCCCTCCGCCACTAGTCGCATGATTTTTCTTGACATCACGCAGCGCGGGGTGCGGAGGGAAGAGACTAATGGCTACGGTCACATCACGTGTCGCAACCTGTAGCATTATTAATACTATTCGCGCCTCTTTCCTTATATCTGTTTTATTACTGAGACTTGTTATAGTGTAATGTACTTAATTAATTATCATCTTCTTCTGAATAATTAGAATCAGCGTTAGATTCTGAGTTGCATTTATTATGATGATGTCCACTGCGATTTCAATTATCCGGACATTTCCCAGTCATCTCTAGTTTTTTCTTTACGTGGTAATAAACCCGCAAATAAAAAAACATACAGCAGAGTAAAGAATGGCGAAAACGCGAGAACTTAATTTCATTCTGAAGCAACGATAGGCAGGCCCTAGATCATCTTGCCGCGGCCGCTTCTGTGTGAAGACCATTTTTGACCAGTCCGTGCCGAGTCGTGCGGCTGAGCGCTAGGGATCAGCGTCAAGGAAAGTCGCACGTCAAATTCCACTACTATTCCTCCGTCGCCGCTGCGAAGACGAATCACGAGTCACATGTCCCGCTCGTCGTCACGGAGTCTGTCAGAGAGGTCTTGTGCACAAGGTAGCGTAGGAAACCACGGGACTAAGAGTGCGTGTTGTGTAAAAAGAGATTCTGCGTAACGTTGGAAGTAGTTCTGGATGTGGTGGGCGGCAGATGTCGCTACCACTTTAAAGCCTCATCTCTTGATCCAAATATTTCGACTCAAAGCTGTTTTCAACCAGCTAATGTGTATACTATCTTTGGTACCATCAGGATATTTACTACAATATTATTGCATAAACAAAATTGATGTTAGATACCAGCACTTCTTTGTATTTTCCTTGTACTGCCAGTATTGTGTTTAAAATTACTGTTATTTCTTTACAGTGTATTTTGCTTCTTGGTGTTAAATTATTGTATATTATGTAAAAAGCTACCTGTAAACTTAAAGTAGCTTTCTCAAACTCCTCAAATAAACTTCACTTTTTTTCGCCTACTTCTTCTTCGTCTTTTCTTCGCATCTTTTCTCTTCCTCTTCCTCACAAAATTTTATCATTTTTTATTAGACCCCTTCCCCTGAACGTCTCTTCTTTTCCTCTTTTACGAAACTTCCTTTCACTACTAATTCAACTTACTCAGTACTATTAATGTTCGGCCCTAAGCCGCCATCCTGATTGAGGTTTTTCTGGGTTTACTCAATCGCTTAAGGCGTATGCCGGGATGGTCCCTAGGTTGTTCTCCCAGACGTAAATGTACAGCTTGTCATCCCCTCTTAAATGTTACTATTGTAATGTATGTAAAATTCAGTGGTTAGGCGGAAGAGCAGGCCCTATGGCCTGAGCCTCGTCATTAATAAAGACATTTTTATTATTATTATTATTATTATACTATGAATTTATAATAATTTGTTACTATTATATTAAATAAATATAAGTAATGTCATATACCGGTCTCGTGGCTAGTTCTTGGTGCGTGCTCGCTTTCCACTACGCGATCTCTGGTTCAATTCCCTGTTGAGCCAAGAGTTTAGAGTGCGTTTTCGTTGCAATGTCCCTGTAATATAATTTTCGAATGATGGAAATCAACATACTCTAATTCGGCAGACAAATTTCAGGTTCTGAGCGGCACTTCGAGACCGTTCTGCATTAGTATACGGTATTTTCATTTGAAGGCAACGCTTTACTAAAGACAAACTTTATTTGTTGATAATTTCATGACATGCTCAATTCCTGTTCCCAAATACTGAAAGATTTTTAAACTTACTGCTTTCAAGCACAATGCGTTGGTATTTATGGAAACACTTGATCGTTCCTGAGAAATTGAATGTTCTTTGGAGGGGATTTTCTCTATTTTTCCTCGCGCTTTTATCGCATGGTAGCTTGTCGCAAGTACAAAGTATAATCGTACCTGCGCTCAGATACTTCAATTCGGACGGCGCTCTGAGAACTTAACCTCCAGGATTTTATCATCTGACTAGTATTTGCTTTATGGTTAAATCCAATGAAAAACGGACATTGTGATTTTTTTCAAATACAAGAAACAAAACTTAATTCACTCTACAGATTTAGATTTATTTAGTCAAAAAGAGTGAAAATGGTATGTGACGTACGGGGGAAGAGATTATCTGCGCACGTTTTCTTGAGTTCCAGAATCCCTTCCCATCAAAGAACTCGGTCTTTGATTAACGAGATACATATTGAGACCGTTCTGATGTAGTTTATGATGTGTGTCATGTGAATGCAGCTTTTTATCGAAGAGAAACGTTAGAATCCCGTATTCCCGACTGTTCTATAATTCCCCTCTCTATACTTAACATATTGCTTTCGAACCCCGTGTACTCAGAGGAACGTCCGCTAATCCCCGAGAAATTGCACGGCCCTTGAAAGGGCTTTCCCTCCGCACCTCGGCCGTCAGGCGGCTTGCAGCAAGTGGAAGCGCACCTTCTCTCACTTCCAAGAGGCCGGCGGATTGCCTTGGCGCCCGCCTCACGTCGGGGGGCTTGAGCTCATTTCATGAGCCAGCGACCGCCGCGCCGCTCAGCTGTCGGTGGCCGCTTCGTACCTCATTCCACCGGCCGCCGCGCCGGCCCTCTTGGCCGCGCATTCACGTCCGGCCCCTGGAGGATGAGGATAAGCCGTCCTCGACGTCCTCACCGGGCTGGCTCATCGCGCTGATGGGCGGAGCTCCTCTCGGGATTTCGCGCCGGACGGCTCTCTCCGGCGCGTTGCAGGTGGCGCTGCGGACGGGAAGGGGAAGTACCAATAGTTCGAATAATGTTTCTGGCTGCTTGACAGCTGGGGCGGAAGTGGAGCGATGTTCTCACTCACTCGGGCGGTAGACACGTGGTCGTTCTCGTATCAGGTCACAACAGCAGCAGTAGCAAGAAACAAATCGCAATAAGAGCACACAACAGAAGACGACACGAAACCTCACACACTATGTATAACCAAATACAAAATGGCGCTCTTAATCTTACAGTGGATTCACGATATGAGATTTCAATTTTTTCTTCATAAGAATCGGCAACTCAGCAGTGATGTCAGAAAAAATTAAAGCCTCTGATTGGATAACGTAACCCCTTCTCCCCAATCAGCCGCTAGCTGTCAAGTAGACAACTATTATTTAAACAATAGAGAGGCACATTCTTATATCCAACACACTTCAGCGAAAATAAAGGCAATTTTAAAAGGTTTTCTGGATATCTACTTCGAATTTTGCCTTTATTTTTTTCTCTAATATAAGGAAGTGTGTCTATAAAAATGCAGAAAATTGAATTTTAGTTAAACTCACTGAATTTTTAAAAAACGCAAAAGATTAAAAAATACGAGGGTTTTGTTGAAATAACACTAGTTTATAATTTATTGCAATGGTCAGTCCAAGGAAAAGTTATATAATCATGCACTGAAAATCGACGAACGACGAACGATGCACTGAAAATCGACCAAGAAAAACTCTAATTAATTTTGGTGTTAAAGTTAGAGTGCAATCAAAATATGGAGCATTTCTCATAGTCATAATCTTATAACCTTAAACTTTAGTCTTATAACCTATTTAATACACCGAGTACACATTTT
>BOPP01000128.1:3552283-3562742 GCA_017312745.1 Gryllus bimaculatus
AGGGCAGGAGATTAGGAAAGGTTTTTCCCACAAAAGTTTTTTTCTTGTCTGTTAAAAGAAGCTGTTTCACAGTACGCGAGAATTGTTAATATAAACTTATTAATTTTATTTCAAAATTTATTTTCTAAATAAATAAATAACTATTTTCTTGAACAACTTTAGCAAGTTGTCTATATAAGGAAGAATTTGTAAGAAAATAACTGAATAGTAAAAGTAGTAGGATATAAAGTTAATGCAATTCTTCGATTAATTTGATTTGAGAAAAATGATCTGGCAACTGTTTCGTATGAATCAACATTTGCGGCTTCAGCTTGCGCATGTCATTTCTCTGGATATGAGGGGAAATGAGTGCGGAGTATAAGGAAAGACATTCGGGCGGCGGTTTTAGCGTGCTTCGCCTTGGAGTTCCTTTACGTATATTTATTTGAACCATTTAAGGTTCGAGATGCGGCTTTGTAACTTAAAATGAGAGGATACTGTACATTCGCGATTTGGTAAATGAAAAATTAAACCAAATTCAGAAAAATGAGTGAAAGAGTTTCGGAGTACAGATTCGGAGAGGACCAATATTTAAGGGAGTCAAGAAAATGAGAAGTTACATAAGCGTAAGAAGCATCCTGAATGAAAAAGCAAAAATGTAAAGTGTTCTTGGGAGTCTGCAGACTAGCCTGAGGAAGACAGATAATGGTGAAACGTTGGCTTACAAGAGCCTTCGATCGCGAATCACCCCAGACAGTCTAATCATTCATGACCCACCGCGAGCATGACGACTTCAAACAAAATTGTAAATTTCATTGAACGTTTCGAAATCACGCATGAAATATTCCCTAAATTCGCTTCACAGCTTGCTTCCACAACGAAAAAGCACATGATATTGTTCGTATAATACCTTGTACATGATATTGAACAACTGTTACTATCCGAGGCTAACTGGCAAAGAAGTGGCGTGGAAGCGGTGAACATGGCGCGCCATCCTGGAATTAGGCAGCAGGATCGCCTGAACAGCGGCGAGCCCTGGGGCGGGAGACTGCCAGACTCGTTGAACTTGCTGAGGATGATGTGAAGGGAGGACTGGGGGTACGACATCTGACGATGATTTCAAAAACATTGTTCTTATATCATCTATGCACATTTAATTAGATTTATAGCTGCGATCATTTAAAGATTTTTGATAGTTAACGAGGTCGGTTGCTTTTGTTTTGGAATATGAAAGTTATCATAATATACAAAAAATAATAACTTTCATAAACTCAATAAATTAATATCCCTTTCTGGGAAAGTAAACGATGATGAAAATAAGTTAATGGACAAACACATTGATATAATGTAGTCTACTTATAGAAATCAAGTCAGATAATACAATGTTTGTTAGTGAATAATTTTGATGCTATTTGTCAATTAACTCTAGGTTGTAATGTAATAAAACACAGGCAAAACTGCAAATTAAAATCCGCGAATTTAAGTGGACAACATTAAGGTTCTTGGTGTGATGAATTCATTAACATCAACGTTTCATAATGATGTTTGGAAACAGTGATGTTTTAATTGATGATATCGCATCTTTACTCTTCGGGGATCCCGCTCTAAACGCAGCTGCACATGGACGGCACTGCCTCCGCCTACTGCGCTGCGCCCCAGTCATCGCCCCACTCCTTGATCGCCGCCCCACCTTCGACCCTGTCGTCATAACGCACCCGCCACCTGCACCGCACCGCCACCACCACCCACAGACCGCCTGGTCTAATGGCTAGGTCACAATCACCGTGGTCGCAACCTGTAGCTTATTAATACTATCTGCGCCTCTTTCTTATACTAGTTTGTTTATGAGACTGTGTTTTAGTGTAAATGTACTTAATTAATTATCATCTTTCCTTCTGAATAATTGAACATCGCTCGGATTCTCACTGCAACTTATTATGATGTCGTTCCCTGCGATTTCAATTATCCTCGACATTTCCGCAAGTATCTTCTGGTTTCTTATACGTCGTATAAAACCGAAATAAAAACACACGGCAGAGTAAAGAATAGCGAAAACGCGCAGAACTTAATTCATTCTGAGCAACTCGATAGGCGCAGCCTGATATCTTGCGGCGCTTTGTGTGAAGACCAATTGATCAGTCGTCGCGAGTCGTGGCGTGAGCCCTAGGGACTCAGACGTCAAGGAAAGTCCGCCGTCAAATATCCCACTACTACTTCTTCGTCCGTGCCGCTGCGAAGACGAATCCATGAGTCACGTGTCCGCTCGTCGTCACGGGACGTCTGTCAAGAGAGGTATTTGCACAAGGTAGCATAAGGAAACCACGGGAACTAAGAGTGCGTGTTGTGTAAAAGAGATTTGCGAACATTGGAAGTAGTTCTGGATGGGTGAAGGCGCTAGGTCTGGCTGTGAGGGGAAGGGGTCTAGGACTGGCTGTGAGGGTGCGCTAAGTCTGATAATGCCTCACTTTTTTGATTTCCAATTTTTCGACTAAATTGTTCACTAACCAGTGATGTGTAAACTATATATTTATATATTTTTGTTAATTTTAGTATTAAATAAATATCACTTAATGTTCATATACGGAGTTCTTATTACCTGCAACTTATGACTGGTAGCACCACCTCTTGTTTCTTGGGCATTTGGCAACCTCGTTCTCTGCTACTTTTAAGACGACCGGTTACAAGCATGGTTGAGACAGCAAGAAGAGAAACTGGAGTGTCAGGTCCATTAAGCTGCATCACTTTCCTGTTTCTGTGTTTTTCTTCATTCACGTGTTTTGGCAATGATAACAAATTAAGCTAGAAAAAAAATAATCAATAATCACTTAGAGTAAAAAACAACAACATTCAGATCACAACATCATGATGCAAATCTTAGATAAAAAACGGTGACAAAAAATAAACAGAGATAACAACGGGAAATTAGCAGAGAATGATGGATCAAATGATCACCGAACATAGATTAAAACTATTAGGAAAAAAGCTGATAGAAGAACAGCAAGTGAATCCAGCTCCACGCAGAATCTTTCCGCGCTGCGGTAGGGTGGCGGTGGGGGTAGGCAGAGGCATGAGCAGCAACAAACGTTCTTTAGCGATTCTGTTCGTATGGCTAGAATCAAAACTGGTATACTGAAGCTGTGGAGTGGAAGTTTGTGGATTTATCTCTTTTAGCAGTAAGTAACAATAATTATTATTTAATAAAATGCAGCCTACGAGAGAATTCAGAATATCTCAATAAAATTTAATTACTGCAAGATCGCATGTATGTATGTTGGTATTGTATGTAATGTATGTATGTATGTATGTATGTTGTATGTATGTTATATATATATATATAATAGAAGAGAGAGAGAGAGAGAGAGTTGGATCAATCACTGCTAAATCTGATGGACACCTACATTACTTCTGTATTCAATTAGCTCAATGTCGCAGAGATCAAGTGGGAAATCCGCTAAAGTGCTTCAAGCTATGCTAAACTCTCCTTACAACCGACATTATGAACGGCAAACTTGCTCGGTCCCTGCGATGGGTCACGTGTCGGAAAGTCTTAATACCCTCACGCCCAGTTCGTGTCCTATCTACTGGCGTGCAATTGAATATAGTATTGCGAGGAAGAGCCTCTTGAAACTCTTTTAGGGTCTCCAAATATCGTCGGATAGTTACTTAGATTTTACAAATTATATTCTTGTTGTTTCTCCGGCCGTCTCGTTGCATACGCAGATAAGTACGGTGTTAGAGGTAGTCATGTCTACGTAATTGAGAAGATTTATTCACTTTTTTGTATCCAGAGCCACGTTTTTGCTCAGATTTATTACTATGTAAAGCAAAATCGAGAAAAGTAAAATATCATTTAAATCATTAGGTCGCCGAATGAGTTACTTACCGATTTACAAAAATTATAAGCACGTGTTTTAGAGGTAGTAAGTGCTAATCTATTGGAACAGAATGTCTTCAGTTTTTATTTGGTTTGAGCACGTTTTTCCCCTCGGAATTTTATTACTATTAAGTAGAAGATGAGAGAAAGTAAAATCATTTCAATATTAGGATGATTAAAATAATATTCTAAACTTACATCCTTTTCTGTGTTTGGAAGTGGCTGTTCTTTGTTTTAATGTAAGATCATTAATGATGAATGAACAGCGTTTGAAAATGTGTACGTTCTGGAAATTTTCGAATCATGGAAATCAACATGCCCTAATTCGGCAGACAAATTTCAGGTTCTGAGGGGCACTTTTCAAGACCGTTCTGCATTAGTTTAGCTATTTTCATCTTCAAGGCAACGCTCTTTCTAAAGATAAACTTTATTTGATCTTATCGACAATTCCATAACAATCCTCAAATACTGTACCCAAATACTGAAATACCTTTTAAACTTACAGGCTTTCAAGCAAGTGTGATGGGTTTTTCATGGAAACATTGCTTATTTCCTGAGAAATTGAATGTTCTTGGAGGGGATTTTTCTACTTTTTTCCTCGGTTTTTTATTGCATGTAGCTTTGTCGCAAGTACAAAGTAACAATCGTACCTGCGCTCAAGTATTGAATTTGACGGGCGCTCTGAGACTAAACTCCAGCATTCTATCATCAGACTGAGTATTTTGCTTTATGGTTAAACTCCAATGAAACGTACATTGTGAATTTTTTCAACTACAAAACAACCTAATTCACTCAAATGATGTCGATTTATTTAGCCAAAAAAGAGTAAAAACGATATGTGTAGTAGGGCGGAAAAGATTATCTCGCACGTTTCTTGGGTCAGAATCCTTTCTATCGAAGAAACATTCTTTGGATTAATGAGATACATATTGAGACCGTTCTGATGTAGTTTATGATGTATGTGTAATGTGAAGGCAGCCTTTTATCGAAGAGAGAACGTTTTACAGACCCGCATTCTCGACTGTTCTATTAATTCCCCCTCTATACTTAACTATTGCTTTCGAACCCCGTGGTACGTAAGGGAACGTCCGCTAATCCCCGAGAAATTGGCGCGCCCGAAGGGCTTTCCTTTCGGCACTTCGGCGTCGGCCGGCTTGCAGCAAAGTGGAAGTCCGCACCTTTCTCACTACCAAGAGGCGGGCGGATTGCCTTGGCGCCCCCTGCACGCCGGGGGGCTTGAGCTCATTTCATGAGCAGCGACGCCGCGCGCTCAGCTGTCCGGGCCGCTTCGTACATCTTCGCGGCCGCGCGGCGGCCTCTTGGCCGCGCAATTACGTCGGGCCCTCGTGGAGGCATAGGATAAGCCGTCCTGACGTCTCACGGGCTGGCCATCGCGCTGATGGGCGGAGCTCGTCTCGGGTATTTCGCGCGGGACGGATCTTCTCCGGCGCGTGTGCAGGTGGCGCTGCGGACGGGAAGGGGAAGTACTCAATAGTCCGAATAATGTTTCTGCTGCTTGGAACAGCGGGGCGGAAGTGGAAGGGTTGTTGTCGCTCAACTCGGCGGTAGACACCTGGTCGTTCTCAGTATCAGATCATGGCAGCAGCAGTAAGCAATAAACAAATCGCTATAATAAGGGTTGATAGGCTTTCGCGGCGTGTCAATGTATCTTGGCTATCCGGATGAGCCGCGTCTCGGTCAATTGTAAAAAACGTTTCGGCAGTTGCTGTGGCTTCTTCAGATCTTACTTGACAAATCTCAATAAGCACACAAAGAAGGCACCGAAACTCACATCCGATGAATAACGCAAATTACGTAATTGGCGTCTGAAATTACAGGTGCTTCACGCTATGAGATTTCAGTTTTTTCTTATAAGAATCGACAACTCGTAGTGATGTCAGAAATTATTGAAAGCCTCTGATTGGATAACGGAACGCCCGTTCTGCCCATCAGCCGCTAGTTGTCAGTAGACACTAGTATATAACAATAGCGCGGCAACATTTCTTAACATCCAACACACCTTCATTGAAAATAAAGGCAATTTGAACAAGGTTTCTGGAAACGGTTCCAATTTTGGCCTTTATTTTTTCTCCGGAATATAGGAAGTGTGCTGGTGGAAATGTGCAGAAGAATCGAAGTTTAGTTGAGAAGCTCGACTGAAATTTTTAAAAAATGCAAACGATTCAAAAAGCATACGAAGGTTTTTCTTGTAATAACACTAGTTTATAATAATTTATTGCTGGTCAGTAACAAGGGAATATTATATAGATCTGCAGCCGAAATCGTCGAATTTTCGTCCAAAAAAACTCTATAATTTTGGTGTAGAAAGTGAGATGCAAATCAAAATGATGGAGCATTTCTCATGTCATAATCTATAACCGTCTTATAACTTAACTTAATCCTTAAACTATTTAATACACGAGTACACATTTTTTGCATTTAATTACATTACTAAGAACGCACAGAAACATTGAATCTTAGTTAATTTGAAAAAGTACTTTTTCTATCGGAACGGATAATCGAAGAGCTAATTAAACTAGAAAGACGAGCGGTTCTTTATAGGAGATTTATTGCCTACAAAGTTATCCAGGTGCTTTTCAAAGCGTTGTTTCCAGCAGAACTAATGTTTAGTGGTAGTTAGAACAGTGGCGCTTTTATGCGATATAAAATTCTGGAATTGAATTCCGATCCTATTCCCCCAAGTTTCCCGAAAGAAGAATATTAAATTTCCATAAAGAACAAACTTTTTGGAAGCAATCTTGCGTGTATGTGTGTGTGTGCGGCAATGGTATTCACCACGGTTTTTACATTAGCGGTGGGGGTCGTTTGTAATTTAACCACCTGCTTCGAAGGCTCCATTACACGATAACATTTTTCGTTAACCATTCACTGTCCGTCATTCCCACGCGCTTTTTAAAGCAGAGCTCTCAATATTTAATTTTCAAAGGTTCAGAAATGGGAAAAAGAGTCTCTAACAATAGGCAGAACAATACGGAACTTTATCGGCGATCGTATCGCAGTTTTTTTTCAAAATTAGCTTCAAGCGATTCTAACTAGCATACGCTGCGTTGTGTGCGTGGGGAGGCGTGCAGATAGGTGAAGCCTTGGCACCGCGAGGACAATTTGCCAGGCAGAATTCAGGCTAAGTGTTTCCTCGTAGTTCGCGGTTAAACTCGGCGCTACAAGTACGTAATTAATGAAAACGCCATTTTAATTTCACTATGGTACATTATAACGAGCCCAATATTTGTGCATGGGTAACCTAAAACATGTGTTGTGTATTCCTTCCAGAACTCAGTAATCGCGATAGTACAGATTGAAAAAAATAAAGGGTGAAAGGGATTAGTACAGAAATGCAATGAGTTTAACTCACAATTTTTTTAAAAACTTAAAAGATATCGAAACTTGGTAGTTGGCGATTGGTGTTGTAGTAAAACAATTAAAGTATTTTATACGAGAACGTACACTTCGTCTTGTCAATAAAATGTTCTGTTTAAATATAAACAGATTTTTCTACTTTTTATTTTGGGACAATAAATATTGTGTCAATAAAGCAGACGAAGAGTAATTCACATTGAACAAATGAGTTCTTGGGAAGTGTTGAAAACCTTTCTTATTGTATGTTCTGCCGTAAGACTCAATATCATTATACTACAAATAAACTATTGAAAATAGATCGTGTTAAAATTGTAAACTACAATGACTTTACTATGGTGAATTGTAATTAGGAACTAGACTCTACAATAGACTTAAAACCTTTCAGATTCAGCTAATATTACAGAATGGGTACAGAATACTCTCTATGGTAATTTTGTGTTTGGTCAATATTGATCGCTTGTGGCATGCTGTAATATGTCCGATGTAATATATAGGAGCGAATTTAAAAAAATGTTCAAATTTTCACTCCTTCTCCAGTTGCTCTGGAGAAGCGGGAATTTTATTAATCATGGGGTACTTTGGCTGCCAAGCCGTTTTGGCTTCTGTGCACGAAAAGTATCTTAAGTCATTAATTTCGTATTACTTATTCCTCATTAAAACAAACAATGCAGCTTTGGTCAATGCTTATTTTAGCATTCGAATTTTACCTATCATTTATTTGAATTATTGTATGTTCTTTCTTTATTCTGTTCTTATTTTTATTTCTTATTTTTCATTATACTCTCGTTTCATTGGTAAGCTTATAATTACAACAGTTTCTCATTCATTCATAAGTCACTTCACTGCTATTACAGGTACAATTTTACACTGTAGCGGATTTATTTTCGCCTCGGCGCCTACTTCACTCAAGCAGGAGGGATCCGCGAAGCCCGCCAATTATTAGATGGAATCTTTCTCTGTTTGGCTCGGGTTCTCACCCTAGCAAATAGCCCACGACGGGATCGGCCCACTGAAGCATTGGCTTGTAACCCGGTCGTTTTAATGCCAATTTAATCAATGCGATTAGCGTTCAGAGGGGCAAACTTAACGTGAGTCTTCGTTGTTTTGGATTAGTGAGGGCAGTTCGAACACTAGATTTGATTCTTTCGAGATGCAAACATTCAAATTATATCCTGAGATATAGGATAGATGTGGTAGAGCAGGCGACGTCTTAGGTGTGAGGGGAGTGCGGGGTAGAGAGGAGAGAGAGAGAGAGAGGAGGTAAGAGAAGAGGAGGAGAGGGAGAGGAAGGGGAGGGACACGAGCAGTCGAACAAGCGGAGCAGGGAGGGCAGGAAGGAGGCGGAGAGCGTGTGTGAAGTAAGAGAATTGGCGGAAAAGGTCGGAGGGGTATGATGCAGGCGGATGCCCGGGGTGGGCATGGCATTAGGAATGCATGAATAAGAGACATACATATCCGGGTACGTGTGAGTATTGAGTTAGTTTCTTTTTCTTTTCGCATACTACTTAGGTCGTATAAGAAAGTAATGCAAGTTATCGAATGCTGCGGAAATAAACAGCAAATTTTTGGCTGAAAAAGTCGTATTGAAGTACCCCAATTCCCATATAGTGAATAATTATTTTTCGTGTACTCTATAATGAATTATTTCTTCTAAAACGTTGTGTTGTCATAATCCATCTTTGTGGGACCTTGATTCGGGAAAATTGGTTTATGACGAAACGACTTTCCGTATTTTTGATGCTCTGTCCGTCCGTTCGTTTGTCAGTTTGTCCATCTGAAGTGTGTGTATTTGCATGTCCATCTGTGAACAACACTAGCGAGTTAACTGTAGGTACGGTTTTCATTTAAACTGATGTTTGTCGTCCCATGTAACTGAGGTTGCGGCCCTTTGAATTCCAAATGAATATTTGAGTTTTGGGCGCTACTATACATACATAAATCCTCAACATTTTCAAAATTTCTCAAAAAACGCTCCATCTTTTTTCTGAATTATTTTCTCAGAAAACGCTGCGAATTTTAAATTATTTGGATGTCTTCCTATTTCTGCAATGCATAAAATATAAACCTTTTTGTTAAACAATTCTCTTGCCTAGATCTTAAAAACCATCTAGGTACAATATTTTTAAAAACTGTGAGTAGTTTTCGCGTAAATATGTGTGAAATAAAGGCAATTTTAAAAACATAATTTGATGAAAATCGCCTCCAATTTATTTCTTTAAACATTTTGAATGGATAGAGCTAAATACACTCAGTAACATGACATGCACGTTATTTTGATGTGATTATTTTTTATAACACAATATGTTCATTATAATTTTCCGTAATCGTTGCAAGTAATTTACCATTGCTTGTTGTTGTAATTCCAATCGTTTTACGCTAATGAAGAATTCCACAAGTGTTTTGCAGTTTCTGCAATGCCATTGATGCACCGTTTGGTAAACAAGTTAAAGTTTGATAAACATTTGTGAATCGTGTATAATATTGTACATTTTAATTTGCAAACACTTGGATTTCCCAGTGTTAAATTTTTAAATCGTCGATAAAAAAAAATTAATGAGATCATGTCACCCAGTCCACATAATTACCCCTTTATTTTGGCGATCATTGAAACACTGCCCCCTGAGTGCAAGCATTTCTTAGCTTCAGAAACATCTAACCTTCATTGAAGACTGAAAGTAGTTCAGTACCTTATCTCTTGCAGATAAATATTCATGTCGATAATAAGTATATTTATATATAAACAATATTCATAAATATATATAGTTCGATTTTTAAAATGTTGGAAAACATTTGTTGCCCCCTCAAAAAGTCCTTCCCTTGGGAATTACCTATTAAGCTCATAAGTAAATTCCCACATGGAGTATGATAATATGTGATGACTATAATCATGAGTGTTCTTGATGACACATTGAAAATATGCCACTATCATCCGAAATTGTAGGGTATAAACTCTGATACACGTGTCAAATATAGTATTAAATATAGTTATAATATTTAAAAGTGTGACATACACGTGACAGAATATAGCAGAATATAGCCCTTCAAACTCCACAACAGCATTGGATTTGCAAATTATGACGAACAGTCCCTCGGCTCATCGCCACAGGATTTTACATTTTACATTTTGAAAATTATGCATGATTGACGTCAGGTAGGCGGACGCTCAAATCCAGAAGGCTGCCGCGGTGTCACAGCAGAGAAAAGGATAGTATTGTAACGTATTAGCCA
>BOPP01000128.1:3571588-3602839 GCA_017312745.1 Gryllus bimaculatus
TGGTCCTAAGTGCGGAGATAACCATAGACGGGAGACTACACTAGGATGGCTTTGATTGGGTGGTCTGTCCGGCTTATTCCACATGGGGGAACAGACTCTCACTCTGTGGTTTAATGTTTCAGGTCTTGGGCAATGTGGTTTGTATAACTTGATCCTTTCGACAAGCGTAATATGACCGGTGTGTTTTTGGGACAAAAGAATGATTTATTGGGTCAGCTGTCGCCCTACAAGGTGAAGGAGGGCATTATGACGTAACTACGTGGATCCCGGCGGTGATCCAAAACACTCATTTTTGGGCTAAAAAATCATATAGCGAACTCTTATGGGTGCCAAACAACCAATATTGAACTGTTGGGTACGGGATAGCTTTACAACACGATATAGTTTTTTTTTAATATTATTGTAGAGTGATTTACACAGAATTGGGATACTGAGGTTTAATAATACAATGAGGGAGAGATAAGTGGACGCGCGTAAGGGTAAGGGAAAAGGATTTAAATTTTACTTTGAATCTCCGTTATAAACAAAGATCGAACTATACTGCTTATGGGATAGCCCTTAGGTATGGCTTAACGTTCCAATAGAACGCCGATACAAAGAACATAATTACATCAAAACGCGGACAAGAAGCGCCGTTAAGAAGCGGGAGCCTAAACTAGGTGTCAAAAAGAAAATTTACATGGGGTGTTGAGAGAGAACGAAGCAGGGCAGATATTCTGCACAGTGGTTGGTAATTCCCCAAATTTCTCAACTACTGCTGGCGCAGTGGACAAGGCCTTACGGTTGGAAGACGGGTGTTGTGACTTTTCAGTTCCTTTCAAATTGGGATGAATGCATGTATGGTGACAGGACAAATTGGTTCGCCTCTTTCTAGGCAGCCCAGGGGAAGTGGAAAATCCTTGTATTATACGAAGCCTGCACAATGGCTATTTCCTGGTTAGAGAGTTTGTTGAATAACTGATTGCGGTAGCTAAGGGATCGGAGCGATGCTGTGTAAACTGAATAATCGTAGATTACATCAGAGATGATGAAATTATATTGAGATAGTGTTGAATAAATAGTAATCAGTGCAGATGATAGAGGTGTAATTCAGATTAATTTTAATATGCTAACGGGTAGATGGGTACTTCCCATTCTTTGTAGATTTACCCTCTCTGAGTATCTCGTGAAGGAGATCAGAAGTTGCTAGCGTTTCCTTGTGTTATTCTAGGCAGACTCGCCATCCGGGATTTAGCCACAGACTTCTTTGGGATTTGTAGGCAAATTTGGTGATTCGGGGGTTTAAAAGAAGTTATTGTCTAACTTCCTAAGGAACTGGCAGCTCACGTTGGTATTTGTTTTATGTGTTGTTAAGCGGCAACGTCCCATAAGCGGGACCTACGGA
The DNA here is from genome assembly GCA_017312745.1 of Gryllus bimaculatus. Taxonomy (NCBI): domain Eukaryota; kingdom Metazoa; phylum Arthropoda; class Insecta; order Orthoptera; family Gryllidae; genus Gryllus; species Gryllus bimaculatus. Next base: position 3,572,973 of record BOPP01000128.1, read on the forward strand.
TTCATTTATGCGATGTGGTGTGGGGTGCCGCGCGGTAGCCCAGCGTGCAACTTCAAATGGGTTGTAACGCATCCGGTCATGCAGACAGGAAGACGGCACTACGGGTCACTGGTATACTTGTGCATAGTCGGAATATCCGGACAGTTTCCAAAACGCAAGACTAGGGAGCATTTCTACGGCAGACGCGCGCCAAGATGCGCCACAAGTATTTCTGTAAGGAGTAGCAACGCAATGCCGACGCAAGACGCCACAGACTCACACAGGGCGCCTCCGAGACAGGCTGAACGGAAGGCAGCGCTAAATTTTGGATCAGACGGGCTCAAGTACGCACACACAACGCCACAGAGATAGGCTCAAGGGTGAAAACATCTAATTGTTTATGGCGGCTGTCTTATTGGGGGCGAGGTAGGAAGCCTCGTAGGCCGTCGGTCAAACTCGGCAAGTAGGCTGGACTGCTTATTAGAGGTGTGGGTCCAGCCTCAGTTCGATTGTCTTGGTGGCTCAGATTGGTTCTGGTTTTTCTCGGGTTCGCTGTTTCGTATATGATTGCAAGTGTAACAGAGATCATTCGTTGTCGATTGATACTGGCGCTGACGAAAGGACGCTGCCTACATTGCTACGCTCAGCTATATGGCTCCATGGCCATGTAGAGTGGGCGAGTGGGTAGGGTGTGCCGATGGCGTGTGGAGCGCGTGAGGTAGTCTCTAGAGGTCGGGGTGGGACAGGCTGAGTGCTATTGGCTGAGGTCGGCACGGGCTAAGAGCGGGCCTCCCCGTGGCAGCATGGCGGAAACAACTGTAGGGCGATTTCGGTTGAACCCGAGGCTAGTCCGTAGGCGCCGAGCGAAGAAAAGACAGACTACTCTCCCACAGACGCTCACCTATACGTTTCACGGTCACGCGTCTCAATTTGGCGGTTACCACGCCGTTAGGTATTGTGCAGCAAACATTCCGCCAATCACCGTGTCTCGAGCGCAACGGAGAAGGAGAGGCAGTAGAGTCTTCAGTGCTGACGGGAAGCCGCGCATGTTGTACCAACGCAGTTGGTTGGTTGCTGTCGTGTTTCTTGGACTCTGGCAGAAGATCGATCTCCTAGACTCCGGTAAGCAAGGGGTCTGATTCTTGACGCGGAACCCCACAATTCAGACTATATCGGTCCCGAGCGGCAATGCGGGCCAGCCGTCAGACGAGGGGACCATCGGCCCACGTTCAGGAGACGCAGAGAGCGAGAGAAGGCGAAATAGCGGCGAATAACAGTTTCCAGGAAAGCTGCAGCGCTGCGAGATTTCTCGAATACGGCTTCATCGGGCCTCAGACGTGAACCAGGGCGCCGTCAACGCCTAGCCACCAGCAGAAGATCACAGTACGAGCGGTAGAGCAACCGCCGACACGCGAACAAGGAACTCAGTCAATTTCAGGGCTGGGTCGGTCCAGTCTGCTCCGCTTGTCCCGGTGCAGGCAAGGGGCACCGAGTCGGAATCCACCATTTATGAGGTGAGGGAAATGCGCGGCGTCGGGGCACCAGTGAACTCCTTCTTCGTACGGCGCTTGGGCTTTGCAACTTAAGGGCGTGTTCTTTTCTCCGTAACTTGCATCTCTTCACACAAGAGAGGTAGGGGGTTGGGGCGCGAGCCCGGGGAGCGTAGAGTGACATGTGGGGTATGGGAAGGCAGAGGGTCAGATTTGGTGTCGCCGGGAACGGACGGGTTGCCGAGGCGCGGCCCAGTGGGCTGGCGGTGGAGGATGTGGGGAACAGGGATGCGTGGTGAAGCATCCCTTGCAGTAGGCTCGTTGAGGAGACTGGTGTGCGAACAGTGAAGACGTAGTGTGAAATATAAACGTCAACTCGGCGCGGAGACGATTGAGGGTGCGCTCGGGCGTTGCAATGGCACGGCATTGAGTGGACGCCACCGGGGAGTGGGGAGAGACGGGGCAGCCTGCTGCGGTGATCAGGCACTGGGGAGGGCCGCGCGTGACGGTGAGCCGCCCGGGGAGGCGGTGAGAGGGGAAGGCGGGGCCGTGGATTGTACGGGAGCAGCGATGAAGTGAAACACGACGGGGGGAAGCCGGCGCGCCGCCGGAGACCCGGGGACGTCCGCGCACCGGGCAGAGGGGGAGGGCCGGCAGCACGGGGGAGGCGGAGTACCGGGGAAGGCGGGAGAACGGGGAGCGGAGACGGGTGACGCAGGGCGCGATGGCATGGCCTGCGGTGGGATGAACACGGGGGGAAGGAGGGGACTGGAGAGGCGGCAAGAACGTAGAGTGGGTGCCGCAGGAAGGAACGGTGGTGAGATAGTTAGCTGTGGAAAGGAGGGGACGCTCAGGGCGGGAAGAAACTGTGCGGGAAGGCGCGAGGAGAGCAGCGGGAGAGCGCGCAGAGACCGTGAGGGAAAGCGGAGACTGGGGGAGGCGGAGACGGAGGGGAGACGGGGCGCGAGTCCGGTGGAAGCACTTTTTTGGAGGACGGGGCAGGCCGGCGAAGACGGGGCGAGCGGCAGGAGGGGGAGAGAGTCGGAGGACGAAGAGGTGCAGAGAGCCGGGTAGTAGCGGGCGAGAGGGCGGGTGAGAAGGGTGGGCGGAGTGAGCGGAGGAACGTCGGTGTGGTGTAGCTAGGTGGCCACGGAGGACGGGAGCAGGCGGAGAACGGGGAGGCAGTGAGCACCGGAGAGGCAGGGCCGGAAGACGGGGAGGCGGCCGGACGGTGGAGGGCCGTGGAGAAGGGGAGCGACCGGAGATCATGGGGTACGCGAGCGGAGTGACTTCGGCTGGAGGGCCGGAGATTCGGGCGGCTGGCCTATGGTATGAAGGAGGTCGGACGGACGTGGGGGAGAGTGTCGCGCGAGAAGGGGAGGTCGAGGACCAGGGGAGGCGGAGACGGGAGGCGGAGACGAGGGGAGGCAGAGGGCTGGATGTTCACGCACGGGGAGGCGTGAGTTAATAGAACCCGCGGGAGGGGAGAACGGCGGGAGGCGGAGAGACGGGAGTGCAGACACGTGGATGAACGCAGGGAGGCGGCTAGGCACAGGGTGCTAGGCGGGGCGGACGACAGAGGAGGAAGTGACTAGAGCGGGTGCGAACGAGGGAGGCGGGACAGTTAGCCCTGGGGCATGCGGGCGATACGGTAAGAACGGGGAGTTTCCGGCGTGCAGATACGGGGTGCTATGCTGCTCGCGAGACGGGGATACGGCGAGACGACAGCGGGCGGAGTGGGGTGCGCGAAGAGCTCGAGGGAGTGCGGAGACAGCACCGGGGGTAACAGACGCGCGGGAGACGGGGAGTAGCGCGACCGAGGGAGGCGAGTACCGGCGGAGTGCGGGAGGACGGGGAGGCGGGAGACAGGGGAGGCGGAAGGACCGGGGAGTGGCGTGGGAGACGGTAGGAGGCGGAGACGGGGGAGGAGCGGAGAACTGGGAGGTGCGCACGGCGAACAGTGGTATATGTCTGGGTCTCGGCATGTGTACGCGTTGCGGAGCCTGGCGGAGACGCGGGGAGGCGGGAGACGGGGGCGGAGACAGGAGGCCGGAGTCCTGTAGTGTGGGCGCCCGGAGAACGGGGAGTCGCCGGACGGGGAGCTGTCGGGCAGCCCCTTACACTAACATACAACTACAAGAATCACAAGCACAGAGCATGCGCGGAGACAGGTCGGTGAGCTTAGGAGCTTGGTCCCTTCCGTCTGGGTAGTGCAAACAGCTGGATTATCCGAAGAAAAAAGAGTGGGGAAGTGACGGAGACGCGCGTGGGAACGTAGCAGTAATTGTTCGGAGTAAGCAGGGGAGGCGGAAAAGCACGAGGGGATAGAGACGGAGACGGGGAGAAGACGCAGAGGACGGGGGGCGGAGAACGAGGGAGGCCGGAGACGGGGAGCAGCGGAGACGGGGTGAGGCGGAGACGGGGAGGCGGAGACGAGGGAGGACGGAGACGGGGGAGAGCGGAGACGGGGGAGAGGCGGAGACGGGGAGTGCAGGAGACAGGGGAGAGCCGGAGACGAGGGAGACGCGGAAGACGAGGGGAGCCGGAGGAACCGGGGAGCGGAGATGGGGAGGCGGAGACGGGGAGGCGGACGACGGGGAGGCGAGACGGGGAGGCGAAGACGGGGAGGCGGAGACAAGGGGAGGCGGGAGACGGGGAGGGCGGCGACGGGGAGGTGCGGAGACGGGGGAGGCGGAGGACGGGGAGAGCGAAAACGGGAGGCGAGACAGGCGAGCAGGCGGAGACGCGGGGAGGCGGAGACGGGGAGGCGGAAGACGGGGAGGCGTGGAGACAGGGGAAGGCGGAGACGGGGAGGCGGAGACGGGGAGGCGGAGACGGGGAAAGAGGCGAGACGGGGAGAGACGGAGACGGAGGAGGCGGGAGACAGTGGGAGGCTGGAAGAACGGGGAGGGCACGGAGACGGGGAGAACGACGGAGACGGGGAGCGGAGACGGAAGGAGGGGAGACGGGGAGGCGGAGACGGGGAAGCGCGGAGACGGGGAGGCGGGACAGTGGGGAGCGGGGCGGAGACGGGAGGCGGAGGACGGGGAGGCGGAGACTGGGGCGGCGGAAGACGGGGAAGGGTGAGAACGGGGAGGGCGGAGACGGGGAGGCGGAGACGGGGAGGCGGGAAGAGGAGGAGGACGAGAGACTGGAGGAGATGCGGAGACGGGGAGGCGGAGACGGGGAGGCGAGAGAGCGGGAGGGCGGAGACGGGTGAGCGGAGGCCGCAGGGAGCGAAGTGCGGAGAAACGGCATGCGAGAGGCGGGAGTGCGGAGCACGGGTGGAAGGCGCAGTGCGTATGCGCAGAGATCGGGTGAGATGCGGAGGCGGAGACGCTGGGGATGGGAGAACCGGAGGCAGGAGCGGGGAGGCGGGAGGCGGAGACGAGGGAAGCGGAGGTGGAGACGGTGAGGACTTTAGAAATGGGAGCGAGGGGGCACGGCGGACTGGGATCTGGATCGCGCGTAAGCGTGGTTGGGTAGCGCTACGGTTATCTCCTATCCAACTACCCGGAGAAGGTAGAGAAAGGTGAGCGAGACGGAGAACGGGGGGAGGCACGCGTGAGCACGAGGGAGACCAGGAGACGGGGATGAGCGGAGCACCGGCGCGTAGAGAGCCCGAGACGGGAGACGGAGACGGGGAGACGGAAAGGACACCAGGGCAGGGAAGACGCACGCACACGGGGCGAGAGACGGAAGACAGGCGGAGAGAACGCGCGAGACTGAGGGGAGTAGCCGGAGACGGGAGACGGGGTAGACAGGATGACGAGGAGAGAACGAGGGAGACGGAGACGAGAGACGGGGAGACGCGGAGTGACGGAGAACGGGGAGACAATGGAGACGGTAGACAGGGGAAAGACGAGACGGGAGGGCGGAGAACAGGGGATGCGGAGACCCGGGGGAGCGTCTGGCAAGCAGACGCGGAGATGGCGGAGAACGGGGAGGCGGAGACGGGTGAGGCGGAGAGGGAGAGCAGACGAGAGACAGGGGAGTGGGAGTACGAGGGAGGCGGAGATCTCGAGTGCGCAGAGACGCAGGGACGGAACCGAGGGAGTGCAGGCAGGCGAAGACGATCCATTGGGGGTACCGTGCGGTGCAGCACAGATAGACGGTGCTTGCAGTCGTGCTAAGTGTCCGTGAGACCAGCGGGAGACAGGAAGGACGGGAGTAGACGGAGATCGGAGAAACGGGGAGGCGAGATGGAAGGAACGGAGACGGGGAGAACGGAGACGGAGACGGGAGAGACGGAGACCGCGGGCGGCGGAGACAGCAGACGTGAAGACGGGAGGCGGAGTCGGAGACAGAGACGCGGGAGACGGCAGAGGGCGGAGTCGGAGACAGACGACGCGAGACGGGGAGGCGGATTTTCGGAGACAGAAGACGGAGAACGGAGGAGGCGGAGACGGAGAGAACGGAGACGGGAGGACGGAGTACAGAAACGGAAGACGGGGAGAGTTAGGAGAGGAGACAGAGAGGAGTAGGTGGAGATGGAGACGGGATGAGGCAGGAGACGGAAGAACGGAGACGGGGAAGGCTCAGGAGAACGTGTAGATAAGTAGACTGGAATGCAGCAGGCGGCGGATTGAGCTTTGATGACGGTAAGACGGTGACGGATGGCGGGATGGCGAATGCAAGGGCGAGGCAGGGCGATGGTAACGGTGAAGTGGTGGCGGGAAGCGATGAAGTCTGTGGTCACGTGGTACGGTGGTGACGGAGAAGTAATGAATGGAAGGCGGTGTTGGGGAGGTGATGACTGGGAAGCCGAGATGACTGGCAGTAGCGGAGGCAGGACGACTTTGCAGGGGCGATGTCGTAATAGACGCAGCGATAGCTGCTTAGCAGCGGGCGAGGAATGGGGTTTGGTGGTGTAATTGGCGTCGTGGGGGCGTAGAGGGAGAAAGGAGGGGGCCAGGAGGTGGAGACAGAAAGCGGTGGATGGGCGAGCGCTCTGTGGGCGGAGAAGTCGAGAATGGAGAGACAGCGGCTCAAGGACGTCGACTGCAACCCGACGCTCGACACAACTTAGTTTAATTCATAGTATGTTGTGTCAATACAAATGTACTTCTTACAAAATTTTCCAGAAAAGTTTCTCGCCCTGACATGAATACTTGGTTCTCCGTAATATTACTTATACATGATACAACTAAAGGTCCAAAATATTCATATTTCGCGAATTAACTAGTTAATTCCCACGTTAACCAGGCGGTTTCCAATAATGTAGTATTAATGACGATGAACGAATAATTTCGATCGTCATTCGGCTTAAAGTGGCGTTATCTAGAGCGCCGTGGCTAAAGTATGGTAAAGTCAACTTAGCTACGTATAGTGATTAGGTTAGGGTAGAGTAGATTAGGTGATGCTGTGTAAATATAAATTTACGTCTGGCGGACAATGAAACACGAAAACTACTTGCCCTGTCGCTCACTGACCTTTAACGTCCACTTGCAGGATCATTTCTGTTTATCACATATCTTATATTTTTCGGCACCCTAACATACTTATCCTAACCACTTGCTATCATCTCCTAATCGCTTGTCACCGCATGTTTTCTTATACGCCCTTCGTACCGCGGATGTGTGAAGTACTCTTCAAAACGGTTTCTTCATCGAGTTTATTCACTCATTTTTCAGCTTCGCTCATTAACCTGCTAATTCAATAAGTAGACAGATTCGGTCATTGGCCATATCGTACACAAGGGACACAGGTAAATAGTATAATATAATAAACTCCATAAAATTGCTGGTACTTTAACTGAAGGCGGCTTCTTAGATCATAACATATGTATTCAAAGCGAGAAAGTCAAAAACCAATAATTAAAAAGCAATTAATCTCACGTTCAGACAACTAATATCAGTTGCAAAATTAATGAAATTGAAAGTCGATTTAAACGGATTGTGTTACATCAACTCAATTTCACATTAACAACCAGATCGAATATCCGATAATGACGGTATCAACCAATAAATCTATACAAAGTAATTTTTCCGTCGCATTCTTCTTTTTATGAACACAAAATGCTTGCCTTCTGTTCTGTCTGGAGGCGGCTCAGCGAATGCTTTCGGGATTAGCAATGCCTTGGTACCTGGGGCGGGGCCCAAGGCAGGCAGAAGGAATCTCGATTTCCATGAAGGTGAATCGTCGTTTGCATTCCCCGGCCACCGCCGCCGCCGGCACGGATTTCTCTCTCTCCTTTTGTCGTGGAATTGAAGAGCAGTTTATTTTCTGCCTCCGTTTACGGCGGGAACCGGATTAGTTCGCGAATCATTCTTCTGAACTACATCTCATATCCGCATGACAATGGGGCTCCGTAATTGGAATTTGTGTCCCCGGATTAAATTACTTCAGGGACTTGGGGTTTGCGCTATCCGTGTATTTTCGCTAATCCCCCACCTCCGACAAGGGCGTTGAACAAGCGGCGTCGCGCGGAACTTGGCGAAAACAGCTGCCGGTCGCGGCGTCGCGATGGTGGCGCGCTCACGTGCGCACTGCACTGCGATTTTCGCCACTCTGCTCCTGGCAGGTATCAGCTGTTGACGGTTGCATCCAATCGGGAGCTTGAGCGTCATCATAGTGTTGTCACTATTCAAGCTCCGGATTGCATGAAACTGTCAACAGCTCATAACTGTTAGGGGCAGAGTTGCAAAAGTCACTGTACAGTGATGCTACATCGATAACAAAAAATACATGTTAGCAAACATCAATGTTAAAAATACGACTAAAAACCATCGACATTTCTAGACTAAATTAGTAACCTCTAACATTAAATTTGTGAAATTAAAATTTAATTTCACAGTGTTCGTGTTCATCAATTCACTGAAGTACAAGAAGAATTGGGCAGATCCTACGCCCACTGCGTATTTGTTGACCATATCTCAATGTGAGAAATGAATTTGAAGAAAGAGGAAATACAAGGGAATGAAGGTCATCAGAGTTTGCACGATGAATATATGGCAAACAGTTTTATTTTGGTTCCAACCCATGAATAGCAGTGTTACTATCAGTTATTATTTCAAATTTTAACTTTGACAGTATTCTAATCATGGGACTTTTTCATTCAGAAACAAAACATCGGAAAAGAAATAAAACATGATCACAAAACATGGATGTTAAAAAAATATCGGTGTGAATACATCGATTTTGAAAACATCCACATCGATGTCGAATCCGTAGCTCGCATCTGCACGCGCTCTGGCGGTGCGGAGCGGAGGTTGCGCAAGGTGCGTTTCATTGCCGTGCTAATCGGCGCGCTGCGCCCAGGCGAAGGAACAGCCCGCCGCTGTAGGGTGCGTTGCATTGCGGGCCAATGGATTGGTTTCCCCGGGGAACGTAGAAATCAAGCGTGCGTTCGCACTGATTCCGCTAATCAACAAGGAGTTCTGATGGCTGCTTCGGCCCCGTTCTCCAAACACACCTCCAAACACACGTTCACACACTTTCCAATTGTACGCTTCAAGTAGGACTGGGACTGGTGAAGGGCTGTAGTGCGGTCTGTCTGGGCTTGCGGTGCTGTTTATAATTTATTTTGCCTTCCACACATTTCTCATCCACGGGCGAGGACGTTGTGGAATGTGTACTGACTCAGCATCAAATGTCGTAGGGGGTCATATTTGTTTGTTGTCTGTAACGTATTCAACAAATATCGGCGGAAATCGTATTTTGCTTAAGATATTTCTCCAAATTTGTAGCATGGATGCAGTAAAAAAACTCTCAGGAATATTATGAATCATTACAACTTATCTTTCCCGCCACCATAAAATGAAATTTATTCTAGTCAGGTTTCTCGCCTTAATACCATTGTTCAAAATGTGGCATGTTCGGATCCCATGTACGATATTTATGTATTCTGGTCTGTTGTGATATACCTCGCGATACACAGGCTCTGCGGATGATGAGCTCGCAAGTATGTTGGAGTTTATTTAGAAAATGTTTTGTGTAAACACACCTGAGTTAAATTTAAGAGCAGACGGAGAGATCTCGGCATATGAAATTTAAAAAAAAAATTGTATATGTTCCTAAAAGTAATGCTCCCTGGCAAAAAGCTAAGTAACCAAATGTGGCCACGCAATTCATTTTTTCACCATTTCGTTCTTTATACCACAACTAATTACAGTACACAAAAATAAAGTCTCAAAATAATGTTAAAAGTATGAAATAAAGTTATGTAATCATAGTTGATGTATTCAAAATGCAATTCCGTCATTTCTAAAAGAAATGTGAAACTTTTGTATAAAGAGGGTTTTTAACACTATTTTAAACTGTATGAAAACTTGATTTTCATTTTAAGACAAACCACATTACAATACAAACTAGAATACTATGTCTTGCAATGTATCCAAAAATTTTTATTGAAACTCATGAGTACCTAATGATTATATAACTTCTATGATTTGAAAATAAGAAAATATCGAAAAGGATGACGAAAGAAGAATAATATGACTATGGAATTTGCGTGCCCGGAATCACTAACAATCAATCAATAAATTCACGTTCGCCGTGCTTCATCCATCACCGCCCTTAGCGTCACTGCTAACATCCCAACGCTACCTCCCCCCGGCGCCACTGTTGCTTGTGTTTCGGCGGACGCGGAGGCGGCGGCCACGGCTGTGGTCGAGGGGGAGGCGGAGGTGAAAGGGGGAGGCAAAAGGGGTGGCGAAAGGGGAGGAGGAGGAGCAGAAGAAGGAGGTGGAGGCGAAGGGGGAGGTGGAAGCGGAGGCAAAGGGAGATACGGTGGCAGAGGAGGAGGAGGAGGAGGAGGAGGAGAACGCGAAGGGGGAGGCGGAGGCGAAGGGAGAGACGGAGGCGGAGGAGGAGAAGTTGGCGAAGGTGCAGGCGAAGGGGGACGCGGAGGCGAAGGGAGAGACGGAGGCGGAGGAGGAGCAGAAGGAGGAGGTGGAGGCGAAGGGGGAGGCGGAGGCGACGGGGGGGTGGAGGCGAAGAGGGTGGCGGAGGCGAAGGCGAAGGCGGAGGCGAAGTGGGAGGCAGCGGCGGCGGCGGGAGTAATGCGGCGGTGCACTCCCTCTGACTGCATTACGCGCTGCGCAGAGCGGGACGCGCGAGTGCGCGCCGGGCGTCGAAGCGAGGACCACCACCTCGCTGCTGATTCGCCGCGCACTCCGCAGTTGCGGGCAGCGCTGTACTGTTTATTTCAGGGCGATCGGAGAGAACCTGCTCGGGGTGTCTCTGCCTGGTATGCCACAGCTGCTTTAAGGTGATGGCGACAGAGCTGTGGAAGGGTTTTACATGGAGATAAACTAAAGGGAGCAGAGATGAATTTCATGTTTAGAGGAAGCAAGAGAGTTATATCAGACATTCTCTTTTGCTTCCGTACTTCGGTGATACGTAGGTCATTTTCTATTTCTAAATGACTGCTTCTTAGTATCGAAAAATAATTCTTAATCATTTAGTTATTATACCAATTTTTGTAGTCCTTACGTTATTGGAATATAAACTCCATAAATACTTACTCTTGAATTAATGATTTTCTATTTAATTCAAAGTAAGTATAATAATTGGAAATTGAATGAGAAAATGTACCTTAAAAGCTGCTGTATGTAATAACATCATAAAAATCAAAATATGTTCAACTTTCATTTAATATTTAATTTCTAAACTTCATCGCTGCTTTCTTACGTGTTGTATTTACGCAAATTGTTTTCAATTAAATTTCGCAAAAATCTGCTTTACGTAGCTCATTAACGGCGAAAGGAATACAAATGAACTCTTGTGATTACATAAATGCTGATTGGATATAAATGAAAGGTCTGTGTTAAATACTCTCACTGCAATTTTTCGAGGCATCTCATCAAAACCGCCTTTTAATTCTTTAGAAATATTTTTTGACGGTAAAACCAGCGTAAATAGCATGTGAAGGAAAAATATCCGAACTCATCAAGACCGTTATAAGCTGTATTGAGATAGCTCATCACTCTGTACCGGTTTCTGTGCATCTGTTTCGAATCTAGGTTTCCGAGGAAATTACTGTGTTTATCAGAAACTGCATCAGCAATTAGGAACCTAATTTTAGTATCAGTGAGATGGTCAGGCCACGAACGTCCCAAAGTGTCTGGTAGTTTGATGGATCGATGACATGATGTCAACAAAAAATCGCTGTTGGCTTAGCACTGTTGATGCTGAGCTTCACTGTAATAACAGTGATCGTCTTTGATACCCTTACATGTCTTTCAACTCAGTATCATTTATTTTGAGATACCCATATACAACTAAACCCTTTATAATATGCGTAATATATTTCGCTATGATGTTATTCCAACGTAGCATCATAATCTCTCATATATCCAGTCATCTCCAAGACAGTTGCTATGTCGTCTACATTTCGTGACTCTACACTATGTAATTCGAACGTATCACCGATGTCTCTCAGGTATGCATAGTCATCTCCAAAGAGTCACCATACTGTCTATATTTCGCCTCCCTATGATGTAATTCGCACATAGCATCGTAGTCTCTCAGATAACCAGTCATATCCAAGAGAGTCACCATGCTGTCTAAATTTTTGGATTCTACGATATGTTATTCGATCGTATCACGAACGTGTCTCAGGTATGCATAGTCACCTCCAAAAGAGTGACCATACTGTGTATATGTACACGTAGGCTTCCGCGACTCGAGTTCATGACTTTTAGGCTGTCCAGGTGACGCCGCATCGTTGGCAGAAAGCCCTCTCCGCCAGCCGGACAGCCTAGAAGTCATACTGTCTATATTTCGTGACTCTACGATAAGTTATAGATACCACCGATGTGTCTCAGGTATCCATAGTCATTTCCGAAAGAGTGACCATTCTGTCTATATTTCGTGACTCTACGATATATTATTCGAACGTACCACCGATGTGTCTCAGGTATGCAATAGTCCTCCAAAAGAGTGATCAATACTGTGTATATGTACACGTAGGCTCCGCGACTCGAGTTCATCGACTTCTAGGCTGTCCAGGTGACGCCGCAATCCGTTTGGCTAGAAAGCGCCTCTCCGCCATCCTCCAAAAGAGTGCTCATACTGCTAAATTTCGTGAACTCTTACGATATGTTATTCGAACGCTCTACCACCGATGTGTCTCAGGTAATCCATAGTCACCTCAAAAGAGTGACCCATACTGTGTCATATGTACACGTAGGGCTTCGCGACTCGAGTTCATGAACTATCTAGGCGTCCAGGTGACGCGCATCGTTGGCAGAAAGCCCTCTCCAGCATCTCCAAAAGAGTGCTCATACTGTCTAAATTTTCGTGACTCTACACGATATATTCGAACGTACTCACCGAATGGTCTCAGGTATGCATAGTCACTCAAAAGATGACCATTACTGTGTATATGTACACGTTAAGGCTTCCGCGACTCGAGTTCAATGACTTCTAGCTGTCCAGGTGACGCCGCATCGTTGGCAGAAAGCCCTCTCCCGCCATCTCCAAAAGAGCTTCATCACTGTCTAAATTTTCGTGACTCCTACGATATATTAATTCGAAACGCTACCCCGATGTGTCCTCAGGTAGCAATAGTCACCTCCAAAAGCGTGACGCAATACTGTGTATATGACACGTAGGCTTCGCGACTCGAGTTCATGACTTCTGCTGTCCAGGTGCACGCCGGCATCGTTTGGCCCAGAAAGCCCTCTCCCCATCTCCAAAAAGAGTGCTCATACTGTCCCTACATTTCGTGACTCTACGATATGTTATTCGGAACGTACCACCGATGTGTCTCAGGTACCATAGTCATTTCCGAAAGAGTTACCATACTGTCTAAATTTCGTGACTCAACGATAAGTTATTTGAACGTAACATCGTAGTTTTACAGATGTCCATAGTCATCTGCAAGCAAAGTCGCCAGCACAGCTACCCCTGCTAGGGCTTTTTCACCGCCGCCGCCGTCACTTCCTTTTTCTCTCTTACCCCCACCGCCCCGCCCTCGTCACCGCCGGGGCTGCCGTCTCATCATCGATAACCCCGCGGCAATTTCGGTCGACGTCTTCTGCTCGTAGCTATGCGGCACGGCGCCTCCGGCAGTGGATAAGAGGAGCGCGACGTGCGAAGAGGGGAAAGAGGGGAGGGGAAGGGGTAGGGGAGGGGAGGGGAGGAAAGCGGATAGGCTGACCGCCATCTCACGTTCAAAGACCTTCTTTCGGGGGTGTTAAAATGCGCTTAGGCGGAATGACTGCGCTGTAACGTGAGAAGGGTCGTAAAATGCTCTCGGCATTCCATGTCCGAAATAGCTTTTTGAATGTATAATTTATTTTACTCCCAATGGCGTTACTTGGCGTTGTGAATATGCTCCGTATTGTTAAACAGGAAGGTAAACTATTACTAACAGTAGTATGACAATTAATCAAACATCATTCTTTTTGGATACAGTTGTATGTTATATTTATTTCGTATAATACTTTAGTTCCAAGTATTTATTGTCAGGAGTAAATTTTAGGAGCATGGACAGCGTGCTGGAATACTTACTGATAAAATCCGATGTAGGGGATCAGCAAATGTGCTCAAAATGGTTTGAAGCTGCATTCAAAAAAAGTTAAAGTTATTACAAATACATTTTATGTCTGTTATTGTCATCATCCAATTTTTCAGATCAGTTCAAGTAGCCTTTTATTTTATTAACGTTAGATACCCATTACTTTTTGTATCATCGACAGACGTGAATCGTTGGGCAATTTTTAATTATTCTTTAGTTCTGATGCTCTTTCTGTGTAATTGCCTTTACTCGGACATGAAAGTATCTAATAGTCATAATTCTCATTTTACATGTTACTACATTTCGGCACTACCGAGCAAAGTGGCTCAGTGCTGACTTCGCAGTTAGGTGGTCCATGTTCTATTCCCGGGGCGGCTATCTTGACCGTGGTTCTTCATGGTTTCTCTCTGTCAAAAGGCGAGTGCTGGGATGGTTAAAAAAGGCCAATATCACCTCATCATCGTAATCATTATCCTATCATCTAATATTGCATTATTATTATTATTATTATTATTATTATTATTATTATTTTATTATTTTATTATTATTATTATTATTATTATTATTATATTATTATTATTATTATTTAATTTCTGATCGGGTTTTATTCGTGGTTTCTCCCTCGGCCATACAAGCGAATGCTGGGATTGGTTCGAAAAGTCATAATCCGCACGTTTCACCAATATCCCTTCCACCTATCATTCGCATCACCCCTATCATCATCATAATTCCACCCTTCAAGGCGTAACTAACTTGTAATAGCCTGAAAAGCCTGATACTGGAAGAATTACCCTCAGTTAAATCGTGGAGCGTGGTCGTAAATGGCAATATAAGCCAATAATAATAATAATAATAATAATAATTTCCTCAGCGGGGACAAATTGATCGCGTCCGTGGTCTACGACACGTGTCCTCTGGGTAACGCTGAATGAGCAACTGTGATTCGCCACTTACACGCTGGACCATTATAAATGCGAATTCCTGCACGCGGAGGGAAACTGCAAGTATACATTAGCCAGAGCGTCACCAAATGGCTAACACGACAAGGGTGGGCGTTGGCTAATCACTACATTGTTGAACTTTCAATAGCACTGAAAGAGTTTACGTAGGCTTCCGCGGCTCGAGTTCGTGACTTCTAGGCTGTCAGGGTGACGCCGCATCGTTGGCTGAGAGACCTACGTTTCGCGTACCATATCGCAGGCTTTTTCAGGGTAGGCCATCTGATCGGCAGCTCTGAAAGCGATTTTATTACCATAATTAGTACGGGCATTCTGGCAATTTTTTCTCTTGTGCGTATGAATACAAAGATACAACCATCAAATCACAATTTTGTAATTTGATGCTCCTATTTCGGCCGCAACTCTTACGGTTATTCAGTGCACTTCCTGACTCATTAAAGACGACTTCTAGAAGTAAACGAAGCTGATTCATCTCCACGTCGAATCCGAACAGTCCGTTGAACCCCGTCCCACGGCCTTTTGCTTTCCTTTCTGGATCCGCCATTGCCATCGCTGCAGACGTTGCATTTGTTTTCGTCTGCTCAACTTGTGCCAGATCTCACGACCGGCACAGCTATTTTCTTCACTTCCATTTTCTCCGCTTCCGATAGAGCAATATTACCCAACGACATTCTTATCAAAGAGAAGTTTTCTTTAGATGAGTGTTCTCTTGCTCTTACTTTACTATAAACGTTTCAATTACAGATAAATGCTTCCGAGGAAATTTACTACCTTTCAATTGATGTAACGATAGTGAGTATTTTCTTTGTGATTTTGATAGTGTGAATTGGCAGAGAAGACAAAGCGTCAAATGCAATGTTACTACATCAAAGGGAAAGTGAATGGTGACGACCTAGCTACACTCTTCCCGTATCCTGCAAAATGAGAGTTAAAAATTGCTGAACTGACCCGCAGTATTGACACAATTGTCGACATCGTCACCGCTGACGCCTCGCTTGAATCTGTGTGTCCGCTTCTGCCATTACCACCGTCCAAGTAACTCCAACTGCCGCTCTCATCACCTCCGACTCCTCTCCCTCTTCCTCTGCGTTCGCCTTCCCCTTCCCCTCCACCGTTGCCTTCCCTTTCATTTTCGTCTTTTCCTCCGCCTTCGGATTCCCCTCCCCAATCTCATTCTCCTCCGCTCGCGTCTTCATCTGCCTTTGCTCTTTCCCTGCATTCGCCCATCTGCTTCGCTTTCTCGGCCCTTTCCTTCCAATTGCCCCTTTACTTACTGCATCTTCGCGAACTTCGCTTAGGGGAAGATGGCTCAGGGCATCAACGGATGATACTGCACTCCCTCTGACCGGCAGGTCCTAGGCTACCACTTCCAACGGTGACAGGATTTTCGACACTAGCGTGCCTGCTAATTCAGTCGCTGTCTGGAGGAGAATTCTAGCGACCGGCTGCTCTTTCGGCTACTTTTCCGTGTTTTTTCCGATCAACACCAGGCGAATGTCGGAGCAATACCCTAACAAACGGGCCACGGACTGCGCGCTTTCCTACCTTCATCTTCCTTGCCCCTCTT
This sequence comes from Gryllus bimaculatus, assembly GCA_017312745.1. Taxonomy (NCBI): domain Eukaryota; kingdom Metazoa; phylum Arthropoda; class Insecta; order Orthoptera; family Gryllidae; genus Gryllus; species Gryllus bimaculatus. Next base: position 3,589,434 of record BOPP01000128.1, read on the forward strand.
CACACACATACACTTACACTAACTCGCACTACACTACTACAAATGACGGGAGAGCAGTTTGGAGCTGAGAGCTTGTGGTCTGGTGCTCTGGGGCGGTGCCTCGCTAGTGGGAGAATCTGGTTAGGGAAAACCCCGCAAGCCGACGGTAGGTCGGCGCCGGATCTCGCCTTACAGCGGGGGAAAGTTCACCGCCAACTCCCGAGCAAAAACCATGAATTACACTTAAGGGACTAATGACCCTCTGAGTTGTAGCGCCCGGAATCGCTAAACAATCAATCAATGAATCAATCTACCTTCATCTTCCCCTCCACTTTCTGCTTCCACATCCCCTATGCCTTTGCCTTTTTCCTCTCCCGCATCGCCTTTCCCTCCGTCTGTACATTCACCTACGCCCTCGCCTTCTTCTTCCTTTTTCCCACTGTCTTTGCCTTCCCATCCTCCTCGCTTACTCTCCAGCTTGCGCCTTTTCTTCCGTCTTCTCCTCCTGCTCGGCCTTTACCTTCCCCTTCCTACCCATATTTGTTTTCCTTTCAACCTTTGCCGTTCCCCGCGCTTTTCTCTTCGCATTCAACTTTCCCTTAGCATTCGCCCTCCCAAACCCCTTCATCCTCCCATCAATCTCCGCATCCTCTTCTCCCTTTCTGTCCCCCTTCACCGTCCGTCCGCCTTTGTTTACATCCTCTCCTTCTTCCCCTAACTCTTATCTTCCGTTCCCCCGTCCCCCGCCGACCGCGAGCGAGGAAGCGCCTTTTCGAAGATTCGAATTGAATCGTTTATTTCAGAAACCGTCACAATCAAAAACCCTCATTAGTGACAGATTACTGTTCCAAGAAGATAGTCAAACCGTTTGGTGCCTATTTATATGAAAAATAATCATGTATCAACTGCTTTAATGAATAAAAATATTTTGAAATCAGATAAATTGGGAGGCTTTTTATTAGTTTTCTCGCGATGAGTAATTTGGTGTATGACGAGTTTCTGTAATAAACGATTCAGTTCTCGAAATCAAACGATTCTCGATGGCTGCCGCCTTAATTAAGAGCCGCCGCCCACGCATTGTTCTCCTGCTGCCACTTCTGCGCCTCCGCGGCGGTCTGGCTGCTCGGCGTTGAATTCGAAGACGCCGTAAAGCGGCGCGGATCACGTCGCAGCAGAGGTTTCTCCGAGAATCCTCTGGCGACGGCCAAGTGTTACGTCATGCAACACAAAAAATTACACACGTTTTCGGCAACACACAACACGGTAATTGGCCCGTCTGCAGCCAATTTCTTTACTCCCTAAAAATGCCGATCTGGATGGCTTAGTCTTCACTCCTTAAAAATGCCGATCTGGATGGCCCAATCTTTACTTCCTAAAATGACGATCTGGATGTCCCAGGTGGCTAAGAACGTGCACCGACTTCGCGCTTCGTTCTGCAGGTTAGCGGGTTCGACTCCCGCCTTGGACATGGTTGTTTGTTTCTTGTCTCTCATGTATGTGCTGTCGCGGAGGGTCTCGTGATCTGCTGGTCCCAGATCGGAGGAGCTCACAAATGTGTTGGTGTCACAGATGTATTGCCGAATATGCGTCCCATCGGGACGTAAAGGGGAACCAGATGGAAAAAGCCCTAGGAAAAAAAATCTAAAAGTATCCAATATAGTGTCACAATAAGTCCGAGAAGAATATTCTTGCATGCCAATCATTTCATAGCAGTCATATTTTTTCAATATTATTTTCCCTATTTTAGCTACTCTAAAACTTCATCTATGTATGAGACATAGTACGGCACCTCATGTCGAGAACTGTAACATATTTCCCTCCATGAAGTTCTTGTTTTATTGATTCTCATAAATGACCTAGCAGTATCATACTTTCATGCATTCTGGTGGCTGGTGACTGCTCTGTACGTTTAAACGAACTGCACTTAATTATTGCGAGCGCCACCAGTCTCCACCGACGCATTATTAGAATGAACAAGTTCATATTGCGGCCGGATAACTTGTGGAAACAAAATTTTGGGCGCGTTGTGTGTGCGCTACACCGCACAAGCAATTATTGGGATCGCAAATGCTCGGTGGATAACGATAACTGAAATGAAAAGAGAAAACTGCGCCGTGGTTTTATTTGCTATGGCGCGGACGCGTGTTTCTCTTGTTATGGATTTTCTGCATCATTAGTTATTTCTCTGAATCTGTCACGCGAGACCTGGGATTAATATAGGCAGCCTAGTTATTTGTACTTTACTTAACTTGATTTGTTGCAATCTACTGCTGCTTAGAAACAGTAATTTTCTCAGTTTATACCAAGAAATATCAGGATTGTCATTTTACAACTGAACATGGAAGCCAGAAAGACACTTATTTTCAGTTAAAGGTATTTCACATGCATTCAACTATACATTCTACTGAACTTCGTGGAACTGGAAGCAGGAATATGGCGGTTTTTTATAAGAGCCAAAGAAGGTACAATATTACGCATAAATAATGTAAATACCTGTCCTGTGATATCATTTAAACTACGATTTAAAAACACCAATATTTATACGAACTCATTTAATGACCTCGCCAACGATGACATATTTTCTTTATCGAAGACTACATACAGAAAAGCGCTTTTTAAATGGGTGTTCGAATCAGTACATTTGATGAATGTTATCATTAAAAAATTAGCATAGTGTTTGGGTGATAGTCTTCTGTGGTGGACATTTGTCGCAACTCGTAAATATTGTTTAAAGCAAGTATGATTAAAAGTATACTAAAATCGATTAAATCAGCGAAAAAAGGCCATAAAAATGACAGAAAATAGATAATTTTGTATCTTCATAACATAAAATGAATCTCTATACTAAACGGTATTGTTCCAAAATGAAAAGAAAAAAAGACATTTCATTAAAATCCGTCCTCTAATAATTATGTGCATGTGTCTACGTCGGCAGAGCTCTGACACATGCACGTAGGCAAGGAAGAAAGAAAGCGCGTAGCAACATGAAAGGAAATCGTGATTCAAGCTTTTACCTCCATTCGACTATCTTTAAAAGCTTTAGAATTCACAGCTTAATTACTCCTTTTGCACGACTTCCGAACAGTTATCGCTCTGTTTAACTCAGATTGAAGCCAATTTGTCATGGCTTCTAAATGGGCATCCGAAGCCCTGGGTGAAAACTTCTTGTTCCTTCTATGAATTTCTCGGAGAAAGCATAGAAGGTGGGCGTTTGGAGCGACGTCAAAGATATTTTATGATTAATTTGGTGCATGACTGTCCCTTTCAAAGCAAAGGACAACTCCGCTCATCTATTTCAGGAAACGTAATAATGTCTGCATCTCCCTATGTCACATTCTCTGTAGAGTCTCAGCATTGCCACACGTTAATTATTAGAAGTTCTAATTTACAAATTTGCACCCAAATCCGTAGCTTCATTACGTAAGGTATAACCCCCATGAATAAAGTATTTTTAATTAAAAATTTGATGCTTCAAGAGAAAAAAGTGTACTGTGGAAGAGGATCATCAGGTCCTTAATCATCATGATGAAGTATTTCGCATGTTAATCACCCATATTTCGTAATCAATTTTCATACTGTAGCGCATTCAACGGATGAAGTCCTATGCCTTCAAAAGGAATTTAACATCTAAGCAGACTACAAACTGTAATAGCCAATATTTTTTCGATGTGTTTATTAATTCTCACCAGAGTTATATTGTTGTAGTTCTTCCTTTTCAGACCTTACAAGTACTATATTTTGTGGTGGTTGCTGAGTTTGTGAACTTTTATTGTTCAAGTCGATAAGCATTCGCGTGATCTAGACCAATGTTACATAAACGGAGAAGAATTGGGTTAGAGAAATGTAAATGACAATCAAATATGTTGGAGTTGATCTTTCCTGGAAATGGGATGAAAGGAACTTAACATGTAACTGAAAGTTATGCCTACATTCTCAAAATCTATCAGATTGAAAATTTCTGTTCTTAAAAAATAGAAACAGGCGGTGTTCTAGTTACATCGAAGGATGCCTGATGTCATACTCCAAAAGTTATAATTAGACAAAAATCAGAATCGCAAAATCGACATTTACGACATTAGTCACTACGTCCTTGTACATACTAGATTCGTGGCTGTAGGTATTTAAGTGACTTTATATTAGGGAGTACAACATTATAGCACTCCAACATGTAATATTGTGAATATAATTCTTCAAGTGATTATTAAGAAAATATGTTATCGTTGGTGAGATCATTAAGTGAGCTAAGTTCATATAAATGTTGATATTTTGAAATCGTCGTTTAAATAATACCATAGCACAAATATTTGCATCATTTATTTATGCGTGAAGTTTAAACCTCTTTGGCTCTTACCAAAAAAGGCAGGCTTATTTTTCCTTCCAGTTCCACGAACTTCAGTTCCACGAAGTTCAGAGGAATAAAAAGTTGTACGAGTATGCATGTGAAATACTTTTAAATGAAAATAATTATCTTTGTGGCTTCTCTTGCAGTTTGGGTTCATGGAAATGTATATATATTTTTTTTTTCAGTTCTTTACTGGGAATTTTTAATGCATGGAAAAGAGGATGAAAATATGTTGCATTTCAAGTTATTTGTAATATTCATAGCAATTTACACAAGAAATTTCTAGAAACACGGCAAAACAGATTTGTTGAATTCGTATATTTTAGAGACAAATATTCAGAAAATATTTTTGAAAACTTATTTTTCATTTGTTCTTTGAAAACTGAGAACAAAAACCGAACCTTTCTAGAAATAAACTGCGAATAGATAAAGTCCTTAATGAGCTTTACAAGCTAGAAGGAATTGATAACAAACAGCATCCTGACCCTGCTTTTTGCGAGATATTATTATTTTTTGCGAGATATAAAGAGTACAATAAATAATTCGCAATTTTTTTTTAAGGAATAAAATTATGATACCTTCCAATATTCAAACTGTTTTCCAAACATGGAAGGTAGATTTTCCGGGCTGGTAGGCCGTGGTCCAGTTGTCATAGTTAGGCCGAACGTTTCGTCCACGTTCACGTCTGCGGCTGTTCAGTGGCGGCAGGGTCGCGGGCGCAGTGTTTTCCCAACAGTCGGCTTGGCTTGACGGTTGTTCCCTGGAACAATACAAATCGCCTCCGACTGTTTGGGGGCTGTGAACCTAAATAATGTTGTTACTGAATATTTCCTCACTGATAAAACAAGAAGGAGCTGGATCTGCCGCGTCTTAACAACTACACAACAACCATTAGTTTGTAAGTATTAGTTCAAGTATTAGTGACAATCTCTTCATGCGAGCGGTAGCGGCGTCGGGTTATAAAGCTCATTCTGCGAGTTCAAGGTGCCACATAACTACCAACCCTGCGTATATTGGTGTGGAGTAGCGGGAAGAAGCGAAAAGAGGCAGAGACCAGCTCTACACCTGGTTTTATAGCCTTAGCCCTCTACATGGGGCAAGGCACAAAATAGACTGTTAGCCCGCCCGGAAGCCACTATCAATGTAAACTATATAGAGCATTGAATAACATGGACAAGAAGCATGGCGCTTACAGATTTAATAAATATGCTTATATGTAGGAAGTAAATAATGGTAACCCTACGTTGTAGACAGAAATATTGCAATAACGGGAACAAAAGTCAAAATAAACAAAACATCATCTGAAATCAAACTCCCCTTGCTCTCCTCGCATTTTCGACCCTCTACCTGTCCCCTGTCACCTGTCTTTCTACGCTCCCCCTCCTGCTATTACTATCCTATACCCTTTCCCGTCAATTCCATCTCTTCCACCACTCTTATCCTTTCCGATCTTTCCCATTCCACCCCCTCCCCGACCTCTCAATTCCTTTCCACCTCCCCATCCCTCCCACCACTCGTATCCTTTCCGATCTTTCCCATCCCACCCCTTCCCTGACCTCTCAATTCCTTTCCACCTCCCCATCCCTCCCACCACTCTTATCCTTTCCGATCCTTCCCATCCCACCCCTTCTCTGACCTCTCAATTCCTTTCCACCTCCCCATCCCTGCCACCACTCTTATCCTTTCTGATCGTCCCCATGCCTCCCTTCCCCTCCATGCCCTCTCTATTCTTTTCCACCTCCCCATCTCTCCCCGCATCTCTCTACCTTCCCTCCCATTCTCACTCCACCCCGCCCCATCCCGCCTGACGCCGCCGTACCGGTCGCAGGGCAGCGGGGCCGCTCATCTCCATTTCAGATGGCGCCACTTGATTATCCCGCGGCGTCGGCGAATTCGATATGGGGCCTGGGCCGGCTAACTCGCTGTGGGCGCCCGGACCGCGCCCCTGGGGCACGCCTGCGGACGCAAATCGCCGCCTGCGCCAGCCCCAACGCTCTGCGCCATTTCGGCGGATTTTGACCTCGCGTTTGGTTGCGTGGTTTCTGTGCGAAGACTAATACTTGTAAGAAAATATTTCAGTGTTACGTTAAAACACAGAATGCATTAATAACGCGTGATCTCTCGTACCTCGCCTTTGTTTTATCTCCTTCCCTTACGCTCTCTCTCTCTCTCTCTCTCTCTCTCTCTCTCTCTCTCTCACACACACACACACACACACACACATGTACATGCACTTCAGACCAGAACATGTCGGGAGACCAGTTGGGAGCTGAGAGCCGATCCCTTTGTGGGTCGGTCCCCCGATTGGGGAGATCCCTAGAAAGGGAAATCCCGCAAGTCGACATGTAGGTCGGCGCCGTATTTCACCAGCCAATTGCGGGGAAGAACACCGTTATCTTGCAGAATAGAACATTCACTACTTCAACGTGACTAATGTCCGTAGCAGTTGACGTGACACAACTATTTAACAGAAACAACTATTTAAGTCGTCGAGAAATGCTACTTTTTTGCCTTTTGGGTAAACTCGCCAATGCAAACAGAATGCTTCATGCAGTTTTGAGTTAATGTTCTGAGTTCTAATAAAACCAGGTTATTTTTTAAGGAACTGAGTGGCTTAATGTTATCACGTGAATCTACGTATAAACCGACATTTTAGGGTTAATACATTTTTCAGAACTCATGTATTGTAATTACGACTTTCATTTTTTATTGATTTGAAAGTTGTTCTTCGCGGGTTGCACTTCCCGACATAATCATGGAGAAATCAAAATACTAGCCAAGTAAACGAAAGTCTGGAGTGATCTGAAACAAGTGACTACAACAACATGCCGTCGGCATGTTGTAAACATTCATGTGTGTAAGTTTCCATTAATATGCATTCGAAAATAATGTATGCATCTCTGACCCCCATCTCTGACCGTCTTTGGCAGAGTCATTTCAAATTGTGTTCGCTCCCAATCGTTGCTTTGTCCGGAAACTATTTCTTTCTCTCATTATGGATTCCAAGAAGATTTCTGCTACCTCCACGGAATTGTTAATTTGTACACTTAAAAACTCACATTTTATTTTACTTATGTCAGTAACTATTGTTTCGTATTTGGAAACTATTTACTAGCTGATTTTAATGTTTTGCAAAACATAACATGAAAAATAAAATAAAATTGACTAAATTTTATTATCTTCCCTCTATTTATTCAGAAAGCTAAAGAACATTAAGTTGACGGAGAGGACTTCCATCATTTCTTCATTTTTTCAGCTATAGACTAGTACTCTACGACTCATGAATCTACAGCGAACCTGAACTCTAATGTTTGAGATATGAGACTAAGCATGTACCAGCTGGACGTTAACTATCCAACGCCACGAGCAACACACTGCAGCATTTGTCTGTAATGATCGTCCGAAGCTCTGAATATTAGAGACACCAATCTCCTCAGATGTAGCCAATAAGATTAACCCAGCAATTAGCCCGAGCTCAATACCTGCGTCACGAGAAAGAGCCAGCACCATCATCCCTTTAGATCGCGGTCGGCGGCCGGTCGGTGGATCTCGGATCCAGGGATAACCGCACCAATAAATCGGACGGTCGTACTGGAGTTCAAAAGCTGTGCGAGGGCCTCGCGCGATAGTTATGGATGAGCCGCTGATAAGATTGCTTAAGCCCGCACAGATCGAGGGCTCTTTGAAAAGTTCCCGGAAACCACGCGCCGCTTGCGCCACGCTAAGCGCCAGCGAGCATTGTCCCGCCGCTCCTGCCTGCTTCTCCCGCCCCTCTCCGCCCGCCCAGCCTACAGCTTGTTCGCGCCCCGGCTCGGCCCGCGCTCAGCGCCCCGTCGCTCACCCCGCTCGGCACCCGCTCTCGACCCCGCTCTCGACCGCTCTCAGACTGTCCGGTCTGGGTGGCTCTGGTCCTCTCTCGCTTTTCCGTTGCCCGTCGCTCCGCCTAGTCTTCATCATCCGAATTCTCTCTAGCTTGAATCCTGCTGTTACCGTTGGTCTCCCGCCTCGTCCTCTCGTCTCGGTTTATCCGCTCGTCCTCCCAGCTCGTCCTCCCCGCTCGGGTCCTCCCCGCTAACGCCACTCCGGCTCGCAACTCGCTCGTTCTCCGCGCCTCATCTTATAAACTCTATTCCACTCATGCTCTTCCACCTATCTCGTGATCCTGCCACTAAGTCAATCCATCATATCCTTTTTGTCTTACCCCTTATCAACCCCATGGCCTCTCTCACCGCTCCTTCCACCTAGGCTTCCCGCTTGCAATCTCCCAACTCCTCACTTAGCGAACTCGTCCCTACCAACCGAAACTATGTACTCCAACCCTTGGCCCACTAAAAAACTCCCTCCGCGTCCACAACAGCTACAGCGCGCCTCCCGGCGGGCAGGCGGGAATATCCTTGGCCGCCGCATGCATATTGCGAGCGGGGCCAGGCCGTACCTGCGGGAGTGGATGCGCCAATCGGAGGTGGCTTCCGCTGCAGCGAGAATGCAACTGCGCTGCGGCGACGCGCCCATCGGCCGCCGCCTCGGGTTGCAGATTAGCTGCGGGAAGACGCGCGCGGGTGGATCTCTGGCTCATAAATAGGCAGCGGCGCGTCGATGACTCACGCCAAATTCAAGCGTCGGAAACATCAATAATACGAACTCCCCTACGAGTTCGTAAAACAAGCTTTATCATTACATTATCCATTGTACCGTTGTGTTAGGAGAATACACAACAATTCTAAATACTTAATAATTAGTTGTTTTCGGGTTTGTAGGCCGTGATCCAACGAAGACTGCTCCAAACGTTTCGCCTGCCAGTCTCCGTTGAACCACGGCCTAAAAAACCCGAAAACAACTAATTATGATGTAGAAACCGGCCGTGCCGTGAAAGCATACATTGTATGTTAATTCTAAATACTCTTTGTAATAATGTACGATTTCATTTTCTTAGTACTGGTACTAATTATAAATTTCGTTAGAGATGTTAATTTTATTTCCATTCATTTAGATGTTTAAAATTGCCCTCGAATAATTTAAAATATATTTGTTCAAATATTTTAATTATTTGAAAACTACCGTCCGTTAAAATTTGTTCATATTTTTTACGTTCTTCTGAATCTAACTATCACTAGACTTCTTCGTGCGATTCATAGTTTTTATTGTTGGAGAATTACGGGTGTGTGTTGACACCAATTCACACATCTGCATTGATTTGTTGCTCTACCGGCTGGAAATGTGAGATTTGGTTGATTTTACGCGGACTTTGTGAAGGCATCAGAAACTATGGAGATAAGAAAAGACTTTAGAAGACTTTGTGGCAAAAAGTTAAAAAAATAAATAATTTTCACTTTTTAGTGTATTGTTAATCTTCGGTATTTCTCTACCATGTTTCGAAGTATTTTTTAAAGTTAAATAATATGCTGCGCGTGACCTTGCTCTGCCTGGTTGCCTCTGTGGAATTATGTCAGTTTTCTACTTTGCAATGATAGAAACAAGGCAGCTAGGGAAGGAAGATAGAAGAGTGAATGTGTATATAGTTTTAGTGAATGTGTAGTAGTCTTGTGTATAGAGTTTGAAAAAAAATGGTCCTTGAATTTAACATTGTACGTATAGGGCCTTTCTTAGTGGTCTTTATTACAAGACTAATCTTTATCTTAACGTACTCTTAAAATATCAAAGAGTTTTGCTTTCCCTCCGTTCTTAAGCTTACGATTTGCAATTCAGTGGATAGAAAGATGTATACTACTCTATGCAGGTTTGTATCGAAAATAAAATAAAATTAAAGTGAAAATAAACTGCACGGATTCCCTCTTTCAGTGTGAATGATGTCGGAGAGACTTCCGATAAAGTGGCTTACCACGCAGCATTGACAATCTGTCTTCCTAAAGCCTCGAACCTGACTTTGCTCGATCCAGAACATTCTGCTCCCAACGTGAGAAACGGCTGCGATCGCCTGCAGCGTAGAGACTATCGCTCGCTCCTCGCGCTGCCACTTTAAATTGTTTTAATTATCGTAATCGCTCAACGCCGTGTCCGCCTTCAATCGCCTTTCTCTCGCGAATTGGCTTTTCTTTTATCTAAAGGGGGTCGCGTTCGCGAAGAAAAGGCCCAAAACTCAGGCGTCGGAGCGCAGCGCGACTCCGGAGGGGAATGAAATTTAATTGCGATTCCATTAAGACTTCCAAAGTAATAGGCAACTTTCGCCATCACAATGCTCGAGCGATCGAAGTTCGATTAGCGTGTGAAATGCTATATTGAGCAGTCGATGCTCTATTGAAGGAGGCGGAAAGGGGATGCGACTGGCATCGAATCGGCTGTCGAGATTAAACTGTCTTATAACAGCTTCGTATCAATATGGTCGCTCGAAGCGCAGGAGATTCCGGTTTTTGGGAGATCGTTTTGCCGTTTTGGAATAAGTTTTTGAACATTGGAAATAATCGTAATTAGTTTAAAGTGCACTTCTGTGCTTGAAAAAACTCTTCACTTTCGATTGTTTTAAAAATACAGTATATGCTCCAATTTAACAATCCTAACACATTTAAATTTAACCACTGCAGTTATGTAAAATGTTGATTAAAATATTTATCAAATAAATTATAACAAAACATAGAATTATGTTTTCTTTTCTACTTATTTTTCCTCTATATTGTGACTGGATTTTGTACTATAATAATCTACTAAATTTTATGGTATTTAGAACGGCACACCCGCTTCGTAGGTGAAAGTTCGGATCGATTTATTAAAAACGTTTTAAATGATTGATCTATTCAGTTTACGAAATTAATGAGCATGTGCGGTGTAATTATTTACAAAAACATTGTAATCTATCGTATCACGAATAACAGCAAATGTTTTTATAATTTAAATTTGTACTTTATCTTAATCTAACGAGAAAAATAATTAAACATCGCATTAAATATTCATGTCAGAGGAAGACAGTCTTAATAGGCTGAACTCTAGTTCCCCCAATTCCCCGAGGTGAGCTATTCTATTCCAAGCCCCAGACTACCCTTCGAGGAGCTCCTTGGTTAATTAGAATCTGCGTTATTTTCGCGCTCCTGCATTAGCTCCTCTTCTTTTCTCGTTTGACCCGTTGGATTATTCATCGAATTTAGTCACGCTTATATCAAGAGCTAAACATTTACAGACATGTTCAAATTATTAGACTAAAAACATTTGGTCGTAAATAATTAGCATTTATTACACTATACATTCGTGTACATGTTACAGTCGTACATTTAATACGAACTACATTCTTGGCTCTCCGGGATGAGCTGCATCTCGATCAATTGGGCTGACGTTTCGGCCATCTTTGCTGTGACTTTCTTCAGAGGTATTCACAGGACCTATTCAGCAGGATAGCTCTGAAGAAGTCCAATATGGCTGATACGTCAGTACAATTGACCGCGACGCGGCTCAACCCGGATAGCCAAGAATGTATTGACTCCGGCCGCGAAAGCCTACAAACGCATATAACGAACCTCTACTGGGAGTGTATATTTAAATCCAGCAAAAGATTCTGCCAACTGAGAATGAAGTATAGCTCTAAAGAAGACCACAGCAATATTTATGATACGTCAGTACAATTGACCGCGACGCGGCTCACCCGGATAGCCCAGAATGTATTGACTCCGGCCGCGGAATCCTACGAACACATTTAATACTTACTGTTAGTGTGCGTGCCTTTGTTCTTAATCAACAACTTTATCCTCTTTGGAATAATATTTACCAACTTTCCACTTGAGTTTTTAATTGCATCGTCGCCGACCCAAAATATCCTCTATTTTGTCCACGACTTCTTGTACACTTCTTTAGTATTCTCTTGGTAATACTCATCCATTTTTTTGGTGGTTCAAGTCAGAGCGATTGCGTGAATATGGTAACTCTTTAAATGGCTTTTATTCCAAATTGTTGAAGGCCCTTTTCTCTTTGTGCTCATTATGCATAAAACTGCCATCTTCATTAGGGAACCACTCTAATTTGGGGCAAAAGTTCCTTTTCAAAGATTTTTTGTTTTGGTGTTGCCTCATTGTCCCTTCGACAATGTGCAACATGCCAGGACCTATCACAGATATCACTGCGTTTCTCTCTAATTATATCACGGAAATTCGGAAAGATAGCTTCAGTCAAATAATTTGAACACGTCTGTAATGCTGTTTCTCATCTATCAGAGGCAGATATATTAAATAGAATTAAGATTTTCCTTCCTTATTCTCATTTGTACTCTAGTTCTTGCCTTCTTGTAGACTCACACCAAGTGAATCTATGTCCTTAAGACAATCCTTCCATTGGACCTTTGTGAAAAGGGGACTGCCGTATGTGCTAGGCGAAATGAACATGTCGATGAAGAAAGTGCACTTCTGCATTTTCTCATCCATTTTATACATTGAGTTGAATGTTGTGATTAGTAATTGCTGACTAAATAAGCACGTAGAAATTCTTTCTTCTAAATACTGAGCTCTGAGATGGCAGGTCAAATTCACCAGTAATTGGTTTTTTAGAGTGTGCTTTGTGATTTCTTGGAAAGCATATATATGGAAATTGTTCTCAAAACTGCATAGAAGGAGCAGGATGCTAAGAGATGAAACTGGCGTTTAATTTTGTGATTTATTTTGCGGCATGTGTTCTGTGTGCCTACGTGGACCTGTAGAGGTCTTCTTACAAACAGCTTCCCTCTGTGCTCGGATCTGGCGACGCACGAGAAGCATGGCTATATCTGTGACCCCTTCGTGCTTAGTACTGTGTTGTGCTGTGTGTGCTCAGGGCAAGTAACCCAGTGGACGCAGTAGGCGCAGGGCTGCAGCTGCCGTTCTCTTCTTTGCTTAGTGCTAAGGGCCGTGCTCTGTGTGCTCGGGCCAAGTGAACCTGTGGACGCAGTAGGCGCAGGGCTGCAACTGTCGTTCTCTTCTGTGCTTAGTGCTAAGTGCCGTGCTCTGTGTGCTCGGGCCAAGTGAACCTGTGGACGCAGTAGGCGCAGGGCTGCAGCTGTCGTTCTCTTCTGTGCTTAGTGCTAAGTGCCGTGCTCTGTGTGCTCGGGCCAAGTGGACCTGTGGTCGCAGGAGGCGCAGGGCTTCAGCTGTCGTTCTCTTCTGTGCTTAGTGCT
>BOPP01000128.1:3603895-3614121 GCA_017312745.1 Gryllus bimaculatus
AACTCTCATATTCAATTATCAATATTTTAAATCACGAAAATGAGCGTCTGGTGAGTTCTTAACTTGATCTCTGAAGTGGAAATAAAAAGGGAGGTATGATCTTCTAAACCCAGTGATACAACATATAATCGCTATTAATTGTTGGATCACAACCAAGAAAGAAATAACTGCCTTACGTCTTTTGTCCATTATGTGACGTTCTTGCATGGAAAGTTTCTTCCTGGTAACTACGTCGTTGCAATCCTATATAAATGATGATGAACTTTACGATAATGTAGATTGATAGTGAGTAATGGTACATAAGGCTCTCGATCAAACAGTGTCGTAGACTGAGTTGTCGTCTCTTCATTCAGCATATGCTGGGTTTGAATGACGCAGAATGTCTGGAAATGAACTTACGTATTCTTGGAATTTTCATTTCTCTTATTCTCCCGAGAATCGTACATCTACACATAGACCTCAGCGATCACATAACAGATCCTTGGTGCATGACGTAATGCAAATTGACACAAACATTTGGTTTGTGGTAACACTTGTCCACGTTCACAGCAGATAAGACGTGAGAAGAAATCCAATCTTTGCGACTTTCATATTTTCCTCCAAAACGTGCTTTCACTTTTCCTCCAAGATTCATATTCAGCATCTGTCGACGTGTATTATAACAACGAAACCCATGCAGACTGCAGATCGTATTCGTTTCACCACTTCGATGGAGATCGTGTAGAATGGATGTAATATTAAAAGCATTTTGGGTTGTCCTCATGCGAACGCGGAAATTATTAATTAATTATTAAATTTAATAAATTAGGAGGAAGCTGCGGGATGTCCGAAACTATCACTACATTTTATCCCTTCAAAAATATTTCTTGAAAGAGGAAACTATGGCATGTAGTGTACAACCGTACGCACGTATCGGCATTTTAATCCTCGTCTAAAACAACTTTGACGTTAATAAAGGAAGATTTGTGTTAACGCGAAAAAAAGAGATTTTTTGAATCTATTATTTTTACCAGCAAATAAAACAAAAAATATGAAATCAAATGAAAAGATCGGTATTCTTAGCTTAATCAATATCAGTGGACTCTGCCAAACAAAACCCTAATAAGAGCAAGCTGCCCCCATCCAACTTCCTCAGAAACCCCACTCTTCCACAAGCTTCCATTGCTCCGCAAGTACCAGCTATGAATGGATTCCCGATAGTCTACGATGCGACCCATTTCAAAAACATTTATCTTTCGCTGAAACGTGCATTTAAAACTAAATTCGCCATCAAAAATTGCGCTGGAGGTAGGCACAAATTAAACGAGTCGATTTATTGATGGTTTAATACTTCCTGCAATTTCTGCCAAGGTAGAATTTTCTGCGGAGGGCGACTTGCTGTAGTTCTTACGGAGCAGCCACCACTGTTTTGTTCTTTTGAAATGTACGTGAGAATCATCTTTAGGTACAATTCTGAATGTAGTTTTAGTAAAAAATTATCGCATTTACGAAATCATGAAACCATTACACTACTGTTTGTAGATAACGTAATGCTATATCCAGTTGCACTATATGTAAAAAAAGTTCGTTGAGTAATTGTTGGATATTTAAAGTTTATATTTCCGCAGAAATGACGAATACAAAATTCAAACAAAACTGGCCTGATAATATGTATTGTAGGAAAGTATTAAATTTATTTGATAATTTTTGGAATGTAAGAAATGAAAAAAAAACAAGCATTATTTGACAAACAATTCGTTCTCAGCGGCTGTATCGCTTGGAGTACTTCGTTTGTTTCGGTGTTGAACCAGCACTTATCCACTTTACAGTTCCGGTTCCGCATGCCTTTGTGTATCCCTGTGAAGGAAAATGAAGAAGTGTTTCTAGAGCTTTTTACATGGAAGGACGCGGTTTGCAAAACCGCCCCGCGCCTGGTCGTGGCTGTTGCGTGGTTTTACGGCTGCCTCAGCAATGCGCCCACATCGGGGAAGTCGCTCTAGCTGCGAGCGAGCGGTTTGAGGTCCCCAAGAACGCCCCCTCCCCTGCACCCGCACGGAAGACGACGGGTGCTTAGGCGGGCGGGCGGCTTCTCAACAACGTAGAAGTAACACTTGTTTCGAGTATTGAAAAGACCGCTGCAATACTCAGGCACAGCAAGTGCTTTCGTAGCACTTTGTTCAGTATTGAAATGTCTTGTTTTGCCTTTGAATATACCCCGACCCGTGTCTTCAATGTTGTGTAATCCATGTGCATGATAGCGTTGGTGTGTCGAGTACTTCGGCTCAGTAGTTTTCTTGAGTCGTTAGGGTCCTTACTAGTTATCAGATTTGTGGGAAATGGAAGATTCATTGTCTAGGAGGGGAATGTGTTTTGTTGTTGCAAATAAAACAGTCGTGCGACTATGAGAATAATACTTGGCGTCAGGCCAGTTCTTGTGACACACAAAAGTCCTCTGATTATGGATGAATACAAAAAGAAACAACTCTGACATAAAGTTACCCTCACGTTGGCGAATACATGTCAAGTAATCAAAAAAAAATATTTATTTTTTTTCATTTCATATACTGACTTCATTAAGCTATGAAGTATGTACTAACCAAAATGTAAAGCATAGCACGAGTACATTCAGCCTTCATATGAAATTTACTCGAGAATACATTACAGTCAGTTCTCATCAGCAGTAAAACGCGTGATGAGGGAACAAAGCTTTTGTATTCATGTTGGGGGATCGGCAGAGGGGCAGGTAGGGGATCGCTCAGCCGAGTTACGATACAGGGGAGCCGTTCCCCGCTCGGCATTTAAGACGCATATGTCTGGGCGTAAAGAATTCGCAGATACCGCCAGCCCCCCGCGCGATCCAGGAGCTGGCGTTGGGAGTCGGCCAAGTTTCACAGTGGGCCGAATGACGCGGAAGAAGTACTCAGCAAGTAAACAAATAAGAAAAAAGTAGGAAAAATAAAGAATTAAGAGTATGCGTGTGTGTGGTGTGGGAGAGAGAGAGAGAGTATGTGTGTGAGTGAGAGAGTGAGAGTATGTGTGTGTGAGAGTGAGAGAGTGAGAGTATGTGTGTGAGAGTGAGAGTATGTGTGTGAGAGTGAGAGTATGTGTGTGAGAGTGAGAGTATGTGTGAGAGAGTGAGAGTATGTGTGTGTGTGGGAGAGTGAGACAGTGTGTGTGTGTGTGTGTGGGAGAGAGTGAGACAGTGTGTGTGTGTGGGAGAGAGTGTGTGTGGGAGAGAGTGTGTGTGGGAGAGAGTGTGTGTGGGAGAGAGTGTATGTGGGAGAGAGTGTGGGGGGAGAGAGAGTGAGTGTGTGTGTGTGTGGGGGGGAGAGAGAGTGAGAGTGTGTGTGAGTGGGAGAGTGTGTGTGTGTGGAGTGAGAGTATGTGTGTGAGATGAGAGTGAGAGTATGTGTGTGGAGAGTGAGAGTATGTGTGTGTGAGAGTGAGAGTATGTGTGTGTGAGAGTGAGAGTATGTGTGTTAGAGTGAGAGTATGTGTGTGTGGAGACGTGAGAAGTATGTGGTGTGTGTGAGTGAGAGTAGACATTGATGTGAGTAGAGTGGTGGAGAGATGTGTGTGGATGAGATGTGTGGAGAGTATGTGGAGAGGTGTGGTGAGAGTAAGGAGTGTGGTGTGTGTGGGAGAGAGAGTGAGAGTAGTTGTGTGTGAGAGTGAGAAAGGTATGGTGTGTGTGAGGAGTGAGCGTAAGGGGGGGGGGAGGGGGGGGGGGGGGGGGGGGGGGGGGGGGGGGGGGGGGGGGGGGGGGGGGGGGGGGGTGTGTGTGAGAGTGAGAGTGAGGAGTTGTGGTGGTGAGAGTGGAGAGTGAGAGTATGTGTGTGTGAGAGTGAGAGTATGTGTGTGTGAGAGTGAGAGTATGTGTGTGTGTGGGAGAGTGAGACAGTGTGTGTGTGTGGGAGAGTGAGACAGTGTGTGTGTGGGAGAGAGTGTGTGTGGGAGAGAATGTGTGTGGGGGAGAGAGAGTGAGTGTGTGTGGGGGGGAGGGAGAGAGAGAGTGTGTGTGAGTGGGAGTGTGTGTGTGTGTGGGAGAGAGAGCGTATATATATGAAAGAGAGATAGTGTGTCTCAAGTAAAAATATTATCTGCAGCACAACTGTTTCAATGCAATTAGAGACTATACCGAGTATCCGAAAGGAAGGTAATATTAATTAAAACAATGAAATTGAATGTATTATTTACCATTTGGATTGCATAATTCTAAAGAACTTGTAACAAGTATGGTACTTCAGTTTTTGGGTCAATGACTCCCATCTTCATCATGGTTTCGTCCAGTTTCCCTGATCCGCGAGCAAATGCTGAGATGGCCCCTTGTTTTGCTTCTGGACATAAATGTAACTTCAAATTAACTTCTCCCCATGGTATATAAATAAATATATATGAGAGAGTGAGAGGAGAGAGATGAGCCAGGATATGAGTGAGGAGAGGAACCAGGAGAGGAGAGAAGAGGAGAGGAGCCAGGAGGAAAGACATAAAATGGAATGAACTGAGAGATTGCTTGCGAAATAGTACTGTACTAAACTCGTGGGCTGTAGCAAATCAACAAGAACTCGAGCTCCAGTTTATTTCAAAGTGTTCATCAATGTGAGATAGTATTTGACGTCATAGATCTTAGAGATCTAAACGCTACCGTGCAATTACTTCAGATAACAATGTATATGCCATAATTAGTCAAAAACAATTTTGAATGTTAATGAAGATTGATTTTTATCAAACACTTGGAACAGAAACCTGTTTCTGCATAGCGTAAATGTAAATAAAGTGTACATTTGGCAACTAAAGTATTAGATCCTAAATGAATTACCCAAAGCGAAGTGGGAGAGATAAAATAGTTCCATATTTAAATATACACTATTCATTTGACTTTGATACAAAAATTTTCTGGTGCTACAAAAATGATTTATAAAAAATATAAATTTATTGTTCGAAAATGAAAAACAAATTTTAGTCTTTTTTTGACTACTGGGTCATGCGGAAACCACTTTTATTGTGTGTATTTCGTTTAGGATAACTCTAGGGGGAACACGACACGTAAGGACAACACAGGTCATAAATTAACACACACATGACGAAGGCGGAACTCGAACCCGCGATCCTTCCGTCCGAGATCGCTACTACACTACTGTCTTAATGATCTCAGCTATCCGGATCGGTAATAAGAAACCTTGTAATGAATGAGATTTGAGCATTGAAACGAACTAGTATAGGGACAGTAACCTCGGTAAAAATTATAGACCGTTAAAGCTATTTAAATAATTTTTATTGTCACCAATTACATACATTTTTCGTCAATTGAAGCCATTGCGTGAAACAAACACGGAAACTCTTTAGCGTGCCGTGAAACCAGTGGCGTATCTAGGTGCTTGGGAGGCCATGACCAGCATAGAATCTGTCAAGACTCTCCGGGATGAGCCGCGTCTCGGTCAATTTGGCTGACGTTTCGGCTATCTTGCTGTGGCTTTCTTCAGAGCTATACTATGTATAGCGATGTATAACTAGTATAACTATAGATAGCTCTGAAGAAGGCCACAGCAAGATGGCCGAAACGTCAGCTCAATTGACCGAGACGCGTCTCATCCGAAATGTATTTGTCTAAGACATGGCTCATCCAAGAATGTATTTGTCAAGATACTTTTGGGGATTGGCAATGAGAAACCTTGTTATGAATGAAATTTAGGCATTCAAACGAACTAGAATAGGAACAGGCTGTAAATTGTTGTAGCGGCTACACTCTCAATGGCGCCCCTTGAGAATGGCGCCCGTGGCACGTGCCATGTATGCCAAACCATAGATACGCCCCTGCATGGCCCACGCGCCACGCTCGTCCCACTGTGCGGCGCTGCGGCGGCCGGCCTGTAAAGCGCGTGCGCGCCATAGCACCCTCGCGGCGCCGCCGCCATCTTTGTCCTCGCGCGCCGCCGCGATCCGGTGAGTGAACCTAAAAGTTAATCGCGCATAAAGCCATTGCCAGGGCTGCCAAATTGCGCGGCAGCGGCCGCGGCCCTCGAGCTTGCGCGCCCCTTCGATGCTGACACACACACACACACACACACACACACACACACACACACACATACACAGGCACGCATACACACACCGACCCCTCCGATCCCGCCCGCGAAATCGGGTCCAAACGTTTGGGAGTTAGGTTAATCCAAGAGCTGTGGAATCTCCAACCATTGGTACTCCACACACCCACACACTCACACACACACACACACACACACACACACGCATACACACATAGAGCCTGCCGATCCCGCCCGCGAAATCGGTTCCTAACGGTTGGAGGAGAGGTTGTACCAAGAGCTGTGGAATCTTCGACCATTGGTACTTCAAGAAGAACATTTGAATTTCACTACGAATCATCATGTGTGTTGAGTGACTGGTCGACAGCCTACTAACCCGGATTCGATACCTACTTGGGGCAGAAATGTCACCTCTGCCTCGTCCTCTATTGTACAATATATTGGACGAGCCGGACTGGTAACTTTCCCATACACGCATGCACGCACACACACACACTGCTCCCGTCGATTGCGCCTAGGCCTTTGACCAACAAATGGATTTCAAGCGTTTGGTGGCGAGATTGTACCTAAAGCTGTGAAATCTCTAATCATTTGTACTTCAAGGGCAAGCTGGTAACATTTGAATTTTACTCCAAATCGTCGTATGGGCATCTCGGATGTCTCATTGATAGCCTAATAGCTTTCCGGCGTGAGATTCCAGGTTCTATACCTGGTCGGGGCAGAAATAGAACTGTAGCTTTCCATTAAAATTGTTTCAGATTCTATAGCTCAAATGAAATAATAGCTCAGGCAAGCAGAGTATGCTAGAGTCGATGAAGGAAATACGTCTTGCTCGCCTCATGGGTCTCTTACACCTAGGCATGAATAATAATCAAAAGCAGGGCCCAACCTGGGAACACTAAGATGAATCCGACCATAAAATGCCAACCACGTTTATACATTCGTGAATATCATCTAGCATGTTGGCGACATTATGTATTCTGTTTTATTGTATATTTGTGTACCTTTCGGTACGTAGAAACGTCCCCCTACTTGAGTGTGACTTGTTCCTCCAGGTGCAGTCATTGTAGTTCATTGTAGTCATTCAGCAGATATGTTTTGCCCACATCGGATTTTGTACGATACATAAGAGGATGCCAACTGGTGGCCCTATGGCGCCTAGTCTTGTATTAGGGAAATGGAGGTTAGGAATACCTAGTTGATCGCAATGAATACGGTCCACGGCCCCTCGTGGCACATCTGGTCTTATCCACTTCTCACACACTGACGGAAGAAGTAATCATGGCTCGATTGTAGGTTCAAAGATGTTTGATTTCTAGGACTTAACAGCAGGCCATAACATACCTCATCTGCCGCAGGCCGTAACATGCGTCCATGCAGTTCACCCGATCCGAATATATAAATAAAATTACAAAAGAGGCTAATAAAAATATTTTAAAAATGATGTAGCAAAATTCACAATTATCGTATAATATATATTAACTTTGTGAACATTGAATGGGTTGAGAACCTTTTTCATTAAATATCCAATTAAAAATAGATGAATCGTCCCAGAGTTTAATCGCTTTAAAAATAATAGAAATTCTTGTTCATGCAGGTGCATAATTAACAAAACAATTGCCTACTAACTTTAGGGACGTGCAATACATAATGTAATACTATTGTAGTCGCATTTAACACAATCGCATTATCAGTAGTGTCAATGGATTTGATTGGATACTGGGACTTTTTATATTCACTGTTTTATTTTGTAAAACACATGATTTGATAATAATTACATGATAGGAATAGTTAAACAAATAAACAGGGTTTAAGTTTAACACAAGTGGATCATTCCCGTTTCTTAATTATTAAGATTGTGGATCAGTTAATCCTTTCAGTTTCAGGACATATTGGTTTAAATATTGTAAATAAACAGTTGTAGAAGTAAATAATGAAAATTAAGTATATAAAATTGAAAACTGAAAACAGGAAAGCGGATTTTTATATTTGACTTAAAGATTTTTATTGCAAGTTACCGATATTGTCATGTAATAAATTACTGATATACATTTTAATAATCCTGTACGACCTAAAATAACAAGAAGACTTATAATTAAGCGTAATAATTAGTTTATTAAATGTAATGTTTTGCTCATTTAAAGCATAACTTTAATTAAAATATTATATTCCAAATTACAGTTTTAAACGTTGCACCATACGTCAATTTAGAGTGTAAATAAATATGTGATAAGAGTGTAATAAAGTTCAATGTAATCAAATTTTGCGCATAATGAGATATATTTATTTGGAGACCAATTCAATATCAAATGATCTCAGATAATTCGTTGAATTTCAATTAATACGTTGCATTAGACATTGAAAAAAGTAGATGAAATTTTTGCAAGCGACTTATACAATGGGCTTATAACATATGTATAACATTTCTCTCTCTCTCTCTCTCTTTATATATATATATATATATATATATATATATATATATATAGTGCGTGGGTGTTTCAAGAACATTCAGATTCTCGTGATGAGACTGCTCAACGTATGCTGTCGCCGTTGGCCTAGTAACTCTTTGGACCCTTAAGGTCATTCCCCGAATTACGATTTACATTACGGTCAGCACAGCTTCATTGCCATGTTTATTTATGCGTTGTGTGTTTCTTGGGTACTCTATTACGCAAACAAGGCCAATATGTTATCTACGCGAAAATAGGACTACATTATCTTTTTCAATCACTTTTGCAAATAACTGGTGAGAAGATAAGGTGTTTTTCACATTTCATTAAAACCGCTTCTGAGCTCGATGCGATAAATCGACTTATATCATAAAATAATTAAAAATTCTTGTATGTTCCCAAAATGTCCAAATTATTTGTGTTCAAGTTATAAATTAAATAAAACAAAAAGAGAGACGATGAAAAATTATAAATCTATACATCTGTAAATAGATCGTTGGGCGTTAATGCAGCAATTAGTATATGTTTAATATCTCCTTTTAAGTGCACATTTCCTGAGTTTGGTTTTAATGGTGATGCTCGTATTCTAAATCAGGAAGTGTTCCGAAAGTTTTACAACACTCAATAATTCACTAAAATATAGTAAGTGTTTTATGGACCATTTGCAATAAGAAAAGCTTCACCATACCTCTGACACTACAATTTAACATAGTTCGTTCCAAGGGCAGAATTTTGGGTTAACGTCAATCTTTAGGGAAGTAATTTAACAAATATCTCGTATGCTCTTCAGTGTGCAACGTAACGCTGGACTCTCGCTTTCTGGCGTCGCGTTCCGGAAAAACGTTTGGGCAGATGAGGCCCCCCCCCGCCTTCTTTGCTGGTTCCTGCTGCAAGCCGGACGTCGCCAGCGCGTGGAGGGCAGGTTCTACCGCCTGGTGAGCAGATCAAGTCCCCGTCGCTGGAGGGCCCCGCCTTCTACTGGTTCCTGCTGCAGCCGGACGTCGGCCAGCGCGTGGAGGTGCAGGTTTACCGCCTGGTGAGCGCCGGCCGATTCAACGGCACCAGGTGAGCGGGTTGGGGCGTGTGGTTGGGTGAGGGCAGATCGATTCCTGTCGCCTTCTGCTGGTTCTGCTGCAGCCGGTCGCAAGTGTTTCAACGGCATCAGGTGTACGAGCGTGGATTATTGGATTAGCAAGAAAAGTTACAAGTCTGAAGAACAGTGTTAAGCGTATAAAATGTCCAATTTGGTAACTTTGTCTTGACGCAGAATGCAAAAATTAAGTGAATGCTTTGGCCAGAGTCTCAGAGTGTGTCTCGTGAACCGTATTGCTCATTATTTGGAAATACGATCATGTCACAGCCATGTGCTTGAGAGTATGTGAGACAATCTCTGAGGCCATTGTATCACATGATTACAGCGCTTAGCAAGATTGCATGTGCCCTGAAACTGGGTATATTGGGAAGGGCGGTGGTCTTTCCTTACTACAATCTGAAATCTGGCGCCGGCCTACGATTAGTATTGCGTAGAGTTTTCACCTTCAGGTTTTGCCCCCAGTAGAACTTCGCCTCACCAGAGGTTTAATCTCACGACTGGTCTCATTCTTGTGCATTAAAGTGTGTGTCTGTAAGGGCACTGGAGGAAGAAGGAATGATCAGGAGTGGTCCATGGCCCTTTTGTTAAAGTATTACTCTAGCATTAGACCTGTGTGGATTGGGGAAACCAGGAAAAGTTTCGGTTCAGAAAGGACGGTTG